>JAQQPU010003088.1:0-11432 GCA_029168905.1 Artemia sp. Kazakhstan ARC1039 | reverse complement strand
TATTTATATATATAGGGAGGGAGTGCTATAGACGTAGGTGCTTTTCAAATGGTAGTGAAGAAAAGTAACTGTTTAACAAACACACTACTTGGTAATCGTTACGCAATACATTATCAGAGGCAACGCTATAGCTTTGCCTATAGTAAAGACCATACGGCTCTAATATTTTATTATTTATTTTTTTTTTCCCAGAAGTACTTCATATGGAAGGAATCGTCACATAAATTTCAAAAGGGGCTCATTCGATTGAAAATCGAGAGTTATAGTGTCCTTTTTAAGGGTCAAAATTGATTGGAAGGCAACTAGCACCGCTTCTACGCCCACCATTTCGCCAAACACATCCAATCAAAACTTTGAGACAGCCATTTTCTTCTACGTAGTTGATTTCCAGATAGAAATTATGATTTTGAGGAGGAAACTTTCCCCACAGCCCTCAGGGCAAAAGTTGTAAGTTATGCCCTGAGGGAATACAAGGTTTTACAATACTAACAATAATAATAATAAAATGCGAAAACGTAGGTCAGAGCAACGACCTTATTTGAGAACTGGGCGGACTAGCGACTTGATGAGGGTCGCGAGCATTTCTAAATCGAGGCACTTGAACATTTTCTTGATTAGAGCTGATACCCGCGTAGCCTGTTTTATGGCCAACTAGTAATGGTCCGAAAAGTTCAACTTGTGGTTAACCATGATACCCAAATCTCTTTCGACCGTGCTTTGAGCAAGTAGTGTTGGCCCAATGCTGTATGATGCAGATGAACATTCACCTCTGAGGGTCAAGTGGTGGCTTTTCGGGATATTAATTTTCATCAGCCAAGTCTTCATCCAGGCGCTAATACGGTCGAGATCTTCTTGGAGTTTTGCAGAGTCTTCAGGAGGGATGATGATACGATATAGCTTGGTGTCATCCGCGTACAGCAGAATTGTTGAGTCAATATCATCGACTAGGTCTTTTATATAAAGGTTGAACAGAAGGGGACCTAGGATAGATCCCTATGGGACACCACTGATTATTTCAAATTCTATTTGGCTTATCTGACCTTCTACAGCAATGACATGCTTGCGCTCCGTTAGAAGGTTCGTTATCCAGGCAAGTATTTGTCCCCCATCCAGGCCATATTTCGCAAGCTCGAAAAGTAGACACTTATTGGGCACTTTGTCGAGGGCTTTCTAGAGATCCAGGTTTATAACATCTATTTCAAGTCCCTTATCAAGAGAGGTCTTCCAGTCGTCCAGTGCGTAGAGCATCTGAATTTCCACAGATCGTTTTACTAGATAACCAAACTGATTATAAGTAAGAATTCGTTCGCATTTTAGATAAACGGGAATATGGTCTGATGTTAAAGACTCAAGAATCTTGCAAGGAATATTAGTGAAACTGATCGGTTTGACGGGATCTCCCTTTTGCCAGATTTGAAGATAGATGACACGACTGCGCTATTCCCGACCCTTGGCAGTTCACCTTAATCCGACGATTTCTGGAATATGATTGTTCAAAGACGAGCGGTTAAGTCAGCTGTCTCTCTAGAACCCTTGGATGCAGTTTATCTGGCCCTAGGGATTTTGTAGCGTTTATAGCCTTCAGTTTCTTGAGTACTAAAGATTCAATTATGCTGAAACTGGAGATGTGCTCATGCTCGTTTGTGCTGCTGATCGAGGGAATGGGTTCTTTAAGGTCTGGTTCTTGAGTAATGACTCTTGCAAATTACTTGCCAAGAAGGTCTGCTTTGCCCTTTGGGTCTTCTGTGAGGGTGTCGAGCTGCTTGTCAAACAAAGGTGGAATTCCACCTCCGATCTTACGCTTTCAGTTGATGTATCTTCCGATGCATTTTGGAATTTTCTTCAGGCTATTGGCCAGTTTCCATTCCCTTTCATTTGCTTTAAAGCGGGTTGCTTTTCGAACTCTGTTCAAAGCCTTTCGATAGCTAGCCCTTTCCGAGTCAGCAGGAAGCTTATTTTTTAGTTTCGATTTCATTTTCTCCCAAGCTTCTAGTTCTTCTTTTATGAGGTTAGTTGTTTCACTCGACAATGCTACCTGCGAGTGACGTCTGATCAGCGGAATGCGTCACCCTTCAGCTTCTTTTATGACCGACAAAAATTGTCATAACCTGACAAATGAGTTTGTCAGGTGAGTTTTGGTCCATGAACATTTCTTCCCAGTCAATATTTTGGAGGTCTTATGTCATCACTTAATAATTTTCCTTGTAATAGTTGCGCTTCGGCTGAGCTGCCGATTTCGCTTGGCTTGGTTTTAATGTCAAACGCTATCACGGCATGATCGGATTTTAAAATTGGTGCTATCACTTCGACATTCTCTACCATACTAATATCACCCACGAGGAGGTGATCTAAGAGGCTTGGGGTGTCGGTACCACGCACCCTCTTGGGCTCATCTATCAGCTGTTCTAGATAGTTTTAGTTGAAAATTTCCAAGTAAAGCCGTGTAAGCCCATGTGTCAAAGTGCCAGTGTAGCGTTGTTGCAAGTCAACCTTAGGCAAGTTGAAGTCACCGACAATTACAAGGCTCAGATCTTGCTCACTTGCTACAGAGGAGATTGTGGATTATATCGCCTGGTCATTTTCCAAAGAACTGTTGGGACTTCGGTAGTTTATCCCTACAACAGTGCTGTTGCCACTAGGGATAGTTAGCTTGATCCGAAGGCATTTGTTAGGGTTAGAATATCCGAAGGAAACACGCTGAGCTGAGAGTTCTCCGAAACAGTAGCATATTATTCCTCTGCCGCTTTCATCGTTCAGGTTTAAGTCAGTGGTAGTATAGCCATACAGTTTAAATTCGGCCAGTGTTGGTAAGTAACTACAATTTTTCGGCTTCACTTCGACTATAGCAACAAGATCCGGGGTCTGCTTCCTGATTAAATCATTTGTTTCTGAGAGTTTATTGAAAAGCGAGTCAGCGTTGAAGTACATCCATTCGATAGTTGTTTTCTCATTTTTCTTCAGTTTTTCTGACGTCAGTTTAGTTGTATCTCTTCAATATGGTCTCCTGTGATTCTGGACTATCCTTGTGGGTTTCTTATGTGATTTTGCGGGTTTTTAAACCTTCTAGTTTTGACGCTTTTCGAGACAATCGGATTATTTTTTCTTGAGATTGACCACCACAAGACGAGGCTTTTTGTCTTCTCTTTGGGCTCCTATTCTCAGGGGTTTCCGGATATGTCGTCGATTTGCAATTCTGCACCCAGGTCGTTTTCTGCAATTAGTTTGATCACTGTCTCTTTGTCAGGCACGGACATTGATTCTGGAAGTCCAAACAATACGAAGTTTGTTTGTTTCTCTTCTTAAGTCTTTTCTCGTTTACTGCTTTGAGCAGGGCATCGAAAGTAGATCTAGAGTCCAGAAGCGTTTGTTGGCTGGCTGATGTTGTAATGGGAGCTTTGTTTGCGGTTTGATGAGAGGCCAGCGCTACTCATTGCGAAAACGGAGTTACACCTTTTTGAAAGCTTTCCCTTAGCTTCAGCTGCAAGTTAGAGACACTTCTTTTACAGCAACCTTGGCACTTCAATAGTCGAAAGTGATTGGTGGGCAACTAACCCCCCTCTCACGGCCACCTTTCCCCCAAACACATCCAATACCGTGCACTTTTTAATAGTCAAAATTGATTGGAAGGTAACTAACATCATTTCCACGCCAACCATTTCCCCAAACACATCCAATCAAAATTTTGGGATAACCATTTTGTTAAACGTAGTTGAAAGTTCTGGAAATTATATCTCTGAGCAGGACACTACCCCCCCCCTCACAGTCTTCAGGGCAAGGGTTATAATTTGTGCCCTGGGGGCATATATCTTTCTTATGGTAGAAAACTCGTATAAACTTCAGAGACGGCTCATTTGATTGGAAATTGAAAGTTCTAGTTCACTTTTCTAGCGTCAAAAGATATCGGAATGTAACTAGTCCCCCCCATCCCACTCCTTTTTTTTACCAACTGCATCCGATAAAAAACTTGAGATAGATATTTTGTTAAAAATAGCTCAAAGATCTTTTAACAAAACTCGGGTGTTGACACAACCCCCCAGGGCCCGGGGGCAGGCGTTGTAAGTTATGCCCTTGGGGCATATATGGTTCAAATGCAGGGATGCTCGTATAAACTTCGAAAAAGGCTCATTTGATTGGAAATTGAAAGTCCTAGTTCACTTTTTAAGAGTCAAAAGAGATGGGATGGCACCTAGCCTCCCCTCCTCCACCCATTTTTTCTCAAACCCATCTGATAAGAACTTTGAGATAACCATTTAAAAAAAATTGTTTAAAGACCATACAACGAAAACTCCGGGGTCGACATAGTCCCCAGGGTCCGAGGGCAGGCGTTGTAAGTTAAGTCCTGGGGGAAAATATGTATCTTATGGAAGGGATGCTAGTAAAAACTTCAGAGAGTGCTCATTTGATTGGAAATTGATAGTTCTAGTTCAATTTCTAATAGTCAAAAGAAATAGTCAAAAGAGGCAACTAGCCCCCTCCCCAAGCCCCTTTTTTCTCGATTGCATTCGATAAAAATTTTGAGATAGCCATTAAGCTAAAATTTTTCAAAAGTCAAATGACAAAATTCAGGTGTCCACACAACCCCCCAGGGCCCGGGGGCAGGCGTTGTAAGCTATGCCCTGGGGTATATATGGTTCTTATGAAAGGTATGCTCGTATAAACTTCAGAGAGGGCTCATTTGATTGGAAATTAAAAGTTTAAGGTCACTTTTAATAGTCAAAAGAGATCCGAGGGCAACCAGCCCTCCCCCCCCCTCCAAGCTTCTTTTCCAAATCCATCTGATGAAAATTTTGAGATAGACATTAAAAAATATAGTTCAAAGCTCGGATAAGAAAAACTTCGGTGTCAATACAACCCCCCAGGACCCGGGGGAAGGTGTTCTAAGTTATGCCCTAAAGAAATGTATGGTTCTCATAAAGAGAATGCTCGTATAAACTTCATAGAGGGCTTATTTGATTGGAAATTGAAACTTCTAGTTCGATTTTTAAGAGTCAAGAGATTTAAGGGCAACTAACCCCCCCCCCCATGTCCTTTTTTACCCAAACCTATCCGCTATAAATTATGAGATAGCCAGTTTTATAAAAATTGTTCAAAAATTAGAAAATAAAAACTCCAGTGTCAACACAATCCCCTAGGGCCCGGGGGATAGGCGCTGTAAATGTTGTCCTGGGGGCGTATATGGTTCTTATGAAAGGGATGCTCATTTAAACTTATGAGAGGGATCATTTGATTGGAAATTGAAAGTTCTAGTTCACTTTTTAAGACTCAAAAGATATCCGAGAGCAACTAGCCCCCCCTCCCCCCAAACCCTTTTTTCCCCAAGCCTATCCGATAAAATTTTCAAAATAACCATTTCATTAAAAATAGTTCAAAGGTCAAATAAGAAATGCTCCAGTGTCGACGCAACCCCCCAGGGCCAGGAGGCAGGCGTTGTAAGTAGTGCTCTTGGGGTATATATAGTTCTTAAATAAGGGATTGTCGTATAAACTTCGGAGAGGTCTGATTTGATTGGAAATTGAAAGTTCTCGTTCACTTTTTAAGAGTCAAAAGATAACGGAGGGCAACTATCCTCCCCCCTCCACGCCCTAAATGCATCAGATAAGAATTTTAAGATAGATATTTTGTTCAGATAACAAAGTTCAGATAACGAAAACTCCGGTGTCGACACAGCCCCCCAGGGCCCGGGGGTAGGCGTTGTAAGCTATGCCCTGGGAGTATATATGGTAATACATGCATACAAGTAATAGCATAAATGGATAAACAGATCTTAAAACGAGTAATGCTTGGATTGAATATGAAAATCAAGCTTAAAACGAAAAAAAATATTTTGCTATTGAAGTCTAAAGGAAACTTAAAATGAATAGAAATAAAATAAACAATCAATGCAAGCAAACATACAATAGATATTAATGTAAATGAATAAAAATATTAAGACGAGTAAAAATTAAATTAAATATGGAAATCAAGTTCGAAACAAACAAAATTAACTACAAACAAAAGTTTGGATATCGCCTCTTTCTCTCACTGTAAAAGTCTAGAACCTACTGCTTCATTGGCGCTTTACTGAAAACTATATGCATCTTGAACAGTATTGGAAAGTAAAAACAACATCAAATTGAATATTTGATGTATAGTGATATTAATTGTTTAAAGATTCATCAGTTGAAGAATTTATTTCACTGTAATTTTATTTTTATTTTCAATGCTGTAAGATCTGGAAAAGAAAATATTTGTAATATAATTTGTTTTCAGTTAAGCGGTAATGACGCAGTAGGCTTTTGTTTTATTTACAGTTAAGGAAGGGGGCAGTGTCCAAACTCTTGTTTGTAGTGAAACTATATTAGTCTTGAACAACTTTAGAAATAACTGATTAATTAAACTGAATATTTGATGCATAATGATATTAATTGCTGAAAGCTCTTCAGTTCAAAATTTTACTATAATTTTAATGTTTATTTTCAATATTAAGTGCAAAAGAAAATATTTGTGACAAAATTGGTTTTCAATAAAGCGTCAATGAAGCAGTAAGTTCTAGCTCGTTTCTAGTTCTAGTGATTTTGTTCGTTTAAAACTTGATTTGCATATTCAATTTAAGCCTTACTCGATTTAACTTTCATTTATTCATTTACACTGATATCTATGGTATGTTTGTTTGCATTGATTGTTTATTTAATTTCTGTTCGTTTTAAGTTTCATTTACACTTCTGTAGCAAAATATTTTTTTTTCGTTTTAAGCTTGATTTTCATAGTCAATCTAAGCATTACTCCCTTTAAGATCTATTTATTCATTTATATTGTTACTTGTTGTATGTTTTTTGCTATGATTGGTTATTTAATTTCTGTTCGCTTTGGGTTTTATTTGGTCTTTCATAGTAATTTCTGGTCGTTTTGAGTTTGAATTTTAGCAGGTATTTGCAACTGCTGAGCTTAAATTTAAAATGGCCTTTACTTTTCTTTGAAAAACTTATTTTTTGGTAAGTTTTTTTTTTAATTAATAAAAAATTACAGACATTAAACAATCATACATAACACACTGGTGTTTGGCTTTTATGAAAATTGTCGGCAATAAGCTGTTGCGGACGACAGTAGTATAGCGAAAACAAGCTTTCGGGTTGGCGAAGGTGAATGTCGTATACACTTTACTTTTTCAACCAAATACGCAACTAATGCTGCAGTACATCCTCCCCTCATCCCTCCAATTCCTGTTACCATCCCTGCAATTCCTTCAGCTCCCATGCCCACCACAGGATTGTCAATCTCAGTAGAATAAAAATAAAAAACTGCCAGCCGAGCACATTTAAAATCAGTTTCATCCTTCAATCAAGTTTCCAAAAAATATCATCCCCTCTTTATATCTAAGACTTCCTCTATCCCTCAACCATTATTCAAGAAATAATATAAATAATATTTTATAACAATATGATACATACACAGTATAACATATTGCAACACAGCTACGCACGCTACTCCTCCATCCCACTCTATTCAAATCCCCCCCCCCCAAGAAATTACGGTTTCCATTAAGTCCTTCCTTACGACCTCCTTTCACCCCATTTGGGCACGAGCTGGTTTTTGTTTGAACCTAGATGGTTGGCCGAAAAGGACAATCTGTGGAAAACTGCCATTCTACATTCGCGAAACATTTCGTCGTCTGAAAGTGGTTTCACCAAAAATAACAATTTTTGTCGAAACTGGGTTACAAGCGCTATTCTCTCATTGCATTGAAATTTTCTTTCTCTGAAATTCAAAAATTCTCTGCATTGAAACTGCTTCTAAGTTGTTTATTTTTATGAAAGCCACGTAGGAATTAAAAAGCTTTTGCTGGAAAAGAAAAAGAAAAAGAGAAAGAACCGAATCTTAAATATAGAGTGGAGTTTGAGACTAGAGGGGGCAAAAGCTTCTCTAATATTACAGGATATGATTGTTTATTATGGATGATTACGCTTTGTTTCAAAAGCCAAATTTGTTAAATTATTTATGTTTCTCAAAGGGTTGTTTTGCAAATTTGAATTCTTGGCTTAAAGAGTTGGGTTTGGATCGAGTGTTTAGAGCCCTTTAAAAACTTTAGCGTATTGAATTGGGTTGATCAGGAGGCTGCCACCCTCATAAACGGAAAAATGTAATTTTAGGTTTTAATTTTTATTCAGTTTTCAAACTGTAGGACAAACAACACTTTTGAACGTGTTACATACATGGCCTCCCCCCTGTTAGCTGGTTTGCACTTATGCCATTCTTTATTTTCAAGTATTTTCCGGCTCAGTCTGTATTTAGAAAATTAACGGCGTTAGAAAATTAATTAGACAATTTGAGCATGGGAAATAACACGTGGAAGGAGGGATGTGCCTGATCTTAAAATATTTCAGACCGAGCTGGCAGTCCTTTTGAATAATTTTATTATAGATAGAAGAGATAGTGACTTTTCTATATCATGCAGGTAAAATTATAAAATTTAAAACATGATTTATGAATCACTTGATCTCAAGGGAAGACTTAAAAAAAAAGTGTTTGTTGATTTGCTACTTTTTGATGTTCCCCTCCAAGAACCAAAAACCCAAATACATACGAAAAAAGTATAGTACTTGTCTAAAATACAAAAAACACTCGAGAACTTGTATTGTGAATGGCCGGTTTTTCACGCTGCCTATACCAGACAATAACCTTCGGCTTGTTGGGAAACCCCATTATAGATTTTTAATTCAATATTTGGTTGGTATTTTGGTTAGGAAATTTTAGGGTACGCGCCTTGGGCGGCCCTCTTTCTATAATTCTTTGTGTTTGTTTTCATAATTTTGTTACTAAAGCGTTTCCATCATATTTTGTTTTATTTCATTAGCATTCGCCTAACTTCGCTTCTTGAACTTTTTATGCTTAAGAGGTAAGTTGATCCCAAAATTAGCAAACTGCCTCCCCAGTTTTGGTACCAAGGACCGCCGGTCCCAGTAGGCTGCCAGACGACAGATTTTAGTGAGTATCAATAACTTAACTATTGGCATTGAAAGAAAGAAAACCTTGTGTTTTTTGTAAAGGAACATATCTAATTTATCTATCGGATGTAAATCTTTGATAAGGTTGGGTATCAGTTTTCAACAATATTACAAAATATAAAAGTAACTAGGCCACTCCTCAAAATTTTTTTTTGGCTTATTTTTCAAACCTTTAGTAGGTAATTATTTGAAAAAAACTACGTTTTCTAAGAGTTAAAAAGGCTGAGTCACAAGTTCGAACCTTAAAACGTACAGGGATTAGGAGGTACAGTTGGGGGGCTACCGCCCCCCAAACCCCCCGCTTTTGCAGCCTCTTTTGTTAAGGTTTTTTAAGTCCTGTAGCCTGCAATCAGTTGGTCGTACCAAGTTCAGCACATTATAGCTTGTTATCGGTTAGGGAAAAATGCTGTAAAAAATCCAGCAAACAGGCTCAGTACTGTTTCTAATCAAAGGGATGCAATTGGATGATCTTACGGTAAAAAATTCAAGCAGACTTCGTTCGTGTTGCAAAGCATTTCTTTGCAAGGGGAAAAGAGAAAGTTAAGGGGGGCGGAAGACCCCCAAAATAAAAACCTTAACAAAAGAGGCTGCAAAAGCAGGAGGTTTGAGGGGTGGCAGCCCCCCAACTGTACCTCCTAATTCCTGTACGTTTTTAGGTTCGAACTTGTGACTCAGCCTCTTTAACTCTCTAGAAAACGTAGTTTTTTTTCAAATAATTTCTGCACGTTTTTGTACAGTTTATTACTTATTATTGCTTGAATAACTGTTAGATGATCTTGTCGGGAGGTAAAGTTGGGGGGCTGCCACCCCCCAAATCCCCCAATTTTGAAGATTCTGTTTTTAAGGATTTAAATTCCTGAATACTCAAATCAAATACACAGTAAGATTTTCTTTTTTCAACTTTTCTTCAATCATGCGGGTATCTTCAAAACATCTATGTAAAATAGCAAATAAATCATTATGATAATCAAGATGACCAGAAAGAACTGAAGAAAGTACACTGGATGTTGAATATACATATATTGATATTAATTCTTGGAAATCTCAGCTATTCAAGACTCAATTTTCATTTAACAGTATTGATTTTAAATTCCATATCATAATTATAATAAAATGCATATCATTATAAGGCTAATTATATAATTGTAATCATATAGCTCTTTATTTTTTCTGGAAAATTTTTGAAGGGTTTTTGTTTAATGATTTGCTGGTCGTTTTTGATTGCCAAATATTTATTGTTTGCTAGTATGGTTAGTGTTTCTCCACTTTTTCAGGTTTTCGGCTTAAGAATTCAAATATCGGATCCTAATTTAAACTTTTAAGTTGAATAAGTTGACCTTGGTGCTGTCTTTGATTGTATTCAGTAAAAGTATTGCATACAATCCGTTCAATTTGAAAATAAGGTTACGAAAATAACATTTTGACTCAACTGTATTTTTGAAATAATATGCTCAAAGGAATCCTCCTCGAAGAACGTACTATATATTAAATAAATATGAAAATGGGATAAGAAAATGAATATAAATCGGAGGCATCACTCAACTCTCTTTATTTTTGACTCTTAAAACTTTTATTTTCGGATTTGACGTGAGCGTTTTGGGGTGTAGAAAAGATGCCGTTCAGACAACCTGGATGTACGTTTTTTGTTTTGATTGGCATCAACATACTTCTCAAAATTCTCTGATAGTTCAAACATACTACCCTAGTCATTCTTAAGATGTTTCAAATACGCGTTTTTTTTTTACTAATTGGATGTAAAAAGTGTCTTTTTATTTGTTTTAACATCCCCCTCAACATTTTTTGAATTTTTTTTTACTTAGTTACTTCACAACTAATGAGATATATCAGACACCACTTCGACAACTTGGAATGACATAGTATCTTTTGATTAGTTCAACATCAGTAGAGATGGGGGTGCTACTCCGGTACCCACACCATATATGGGCATAGAACCACGTGGTTTATGGTTTTGTCAGTGAGAATTTGAAAAAACAGGAACTTTGTCACATTTATGTCTGTTTTTATGGTTTTTGTCAGTGAGAATTTGAAAAAACAGGAACTTTCTCACATTTTTGTATGTTTTTATGGACTTTGTCAGTGAGAATTTGAAAAAACAGGAACTTTGTCACATTTATGTCTGTTTTTATGGACTTTGTCAGTGAGAATTTGAAAAACAGGAATTTTGTCACTTTCATGGATTATTGAGTCATTAACCAAATCGTTTCCGGGCAAAGTTAATGACATTTCCTTCTTGTTGTTGTTCGAGGCAAAGTTAATAACACTTCCTTCCTGTTGTTGTTCGAGGCAGATGTTATGAGTTTCTGGGAAACAATATTTGTTGTTGTTGTTCGAGCAAATGTTTTGATCTTAGCGCGCGAAAAGGTTTCTTTGTAATTTCAAATGTGACAGCCCAGGGATGCTAAACAAAAGGAACACGCTGAATTACGTTTA
>JAQQPU010003087.1:51250-61918 GCA_029168905.1 Artemia sp. Kazakhstan ARC1039 | reverse complement strand
AAAATTCCACATTTTTGTAGATAGGAGCTTGAAACCTCTACAGTAGGGTTCTCTGATACACTGAATATGATGGTGTGATTTTCATTAAGGTTCTATAACTTTTAGGGGGTCTTTCCCCCTTTTTTTGAAAATCAGCCAAATTTTCTCAGGCGCGTAACTTTTGATGGGTAGCACTAAACTTGATGAAAGTTATATATTTGAAATCAGCATTGAAATCTGATTCTTTTGATATATCTATTGGTATCAAAAACCCGTTTTCTAGAGTTTCGGTTACCATTGAGCCAGGTCGCTCCTTACTTACAGTTCGTTACCACGAACTGTTTGAAATTGGCCACGAACTTTCGCATTGGAATACATTATGTATACAGGCGATCTTTCTCCTTAAAAAATGAATTATCGGTTTTTCACACTAATTTAAGACGCATATGGCTGTGTTAGTTTGCACTTGACCAATTTAATGAATTAGTTTTCATTTTAGGTGTCCTTGGTACTTTAAGACTATACTATTATTAGTATTATTGATATTGATTTCTGATGGTTTAAAATGAAAAGAGCTGTTCAAAGTTCCCTCAAATTTCAGGAAAAAATTAGGGTTACTTTGAATGCACAGTGGTGCATGGTCAAAAGTTCCCATATTCAGTGTTCAATGTTACCAAAGTCAAACTTTTCAGCTTTAACTTTTTTTTTTTGCAGTGGCAGTTCTGGACTTTCTTGCACCTGGGGAAAAATGTTGATTAGTACCCTTTCCCCCTGTCTCTCTAAAATTTTCAGGCCAAATTCTAACAAAATCTTCATTTTTTTAAAAACTTTTCCATTTATTTGAATGTGATTTTCTTAATTTAGCATCTACAAATTATTGAGTATCTAGTCTCAATTGATTGCTTCCTGTTCTTTAATTTGATCTACTTGCTTTTTACAATCTTATCAAGGTCTGCAAAGAAGAAGATATTGCTTTTGTTTATTTATCAGCAAATTGCACTATTTCTTACAACCCCTTGATGTAGAATCCTTTAGGCTGACTAAACAGATCTAGAGAAGAACCCTCCAAGAATACAAGATGCAAAATCCTGCCAAAAATTCAGTCCAAAAGGAGGTGTTTCTGGTGCTCCTCTGGGATGAGCTGGCAGAGGATGACAATCAACCTTCAAAATGGGTTCACATCATGCTTTGACAGAAAGCATTGTATCGAAAAAATTTCCGATTGGCGATCAAACATTAAAATCTATGATGCAGTTGGTGGGCCTGCTTTTTTTTTTAAAGGTGGTTTGTCAATGTTGGTATTATGTCATGTAAGCAAACAAAACTTAACAAGGCTCCAAAAAAATCAATATCTGAATCAAGTGACAGAAAAGATTAAAATCTTGAGGATTCAGGGACAAATGAAGTGAAATCTGGGAAAGCTAAAATGAAGCTGAATAAAGGAAAGGGAGCTGGAAAAAAGGTTACAAGAATCCCTGAATCTAGACTGCTCATCTGACAACACATCAGACAACTGGGCAGAAAAACGGTTCCAGTGATCTTATCTGAGATGAAGGCCAGAATAGTGAACATGAGGGTAGTGACAATTCTACTTGTAAGGAGGACTCAGGTCTCCCAATCGAACGTGTGAGCAATGCTGACTTCAGTTACGACTGTCCCAAGAAAGAGGAGGTCTGTGTTGTTGAAAAACGATATTTTTTCACTGGATTACTTGTTTGAAAAGGACATGGCCTCTTCCAAATTGCAGGGCACTGTGAAGTTAGAAAGGTATATAAAAAAAATTGTAAATAATAAAAGTTCTAGCCTCCAGTTTTCCTGGATTTTTCAGCAAGTCATGTTTTTTTCAACACGGTCTTAGTCTAATTTTCTATGTTTTTCTTAATTTTTTCAATTTAAGTGACCTTTTTTTATGTTGAATCTAAGAGAAAAACTCTGTAAATAAGTGGTTGTTCAAACTTACCCAAAGCATGGTCAACTATGAACAAATAGGAACTTACATGAATGGTACATAAACCAAAATAACATTGTTCAAAGTTGGATGAAGTGTTTGTAACTTTGAACACGATTTTCCAAAAAAAAGTCATGGCCACTTGGAAAGAGATATAAACAATCTGCAGCACCCACCCTCTTCAGCAGTCATAAATACATACGGAAATGGTTTTTTTTTCAGGTTATTATGTTACCATTTACAAAAGCTATGGCAAAAGAAAGGAGAAAAAAAAGTACTTTTAGTTCAAAGTAACCCCATTTGAGAGTAGGCTACAATGTTAAAATACTTTTGTCTTTTCATGCTTGAAGTTTGGTGGTGCAATTGCAGGTAGTGCAATGATTAAATATGCTTAATTTGTTGCATATGTTTAAGCGGAAAATTGGAATTATTATACACAAGTCTTGAAATACATATTCAATTATTTTTAGTTCTAGGTAAGCAACTATACAGAAGTGTGTCAATCTGCTGAGCTTGTGAAGTTTATTACTACATAGCAATTTCCAGATTTTGTGGTAGTACAGGAAACGATATCTTGAGTCAAAAATGAAGAAAAAATTAGCCTTGTAATTTAAATAGTAGCAGAACATCCACCAAGTCTTCAATGTATATATTTTCTTTTTTTAGTTATTAAATTTTTTGGAAATTAAATTATTGGATTTTTAATCGTCAGTCATCAGTGTCTATTTAGTAATATTATTTAGCTTGTAGCAATGCTGAAGAAACTTCAAAGCTGAAAAAACAACAACGCCTTCAATATTGAACATATACTGAAACTACAATGTATATCAAAAAAGTGTTTTGAAAAATTTGTAAAAGTAGAGACTATTCTATATGGATTAGGAGAAAAACAAAGTTTTTTTGATGGAAACAAAGCACAAAGTTGAAACTGAAAAAGAACAAAAATTATTGCTTTGCAGCATATGTAACATATATCTAAAAATCTAGTTCAAATAAACCAATTCCTTATATTTTGTTTGTAGAAAGTTTTAGGCCCATTTTCTGGCAAAACTATTTTTTTTCAAGCTTTGTCTCTGCATAATGGCCCCTTGACCCAATTGCTTATTGATACAAGTTTCAAGCTGTCAAGAAAAAATTGTCTATATTTTGCGGACAAACCAATGTGTAGGACTCAATCCCCCCAGATGTTTCCATGACATTACAGAAATGCTGTTTAGATAAACTGGGTGAATAAAATCAGCCTGGTGGAAGGGATGAAAAACTTGATGGCCATTGCGAATTGGAGTAAAGCCAAGACAGAGTCTTGGTGAGAGGCAAACATGCCATAACCTTTTTCAGAATTGTATAAAAATGATTCATTTCACTTGTTGATAAATCATCCAATCTAGGGCAGAACTAATGTAGATAGGTAGCCTATGGAGTAGGAATAATTTAAATAGTCTATCAGTTCTTTGAGGCATTTGAAGGCAATTGGAGATCCCAAATAAAAGGTTTTCAAAGATTTATGACTGACCATGTCAACAGGACTTTCAGGCAATTGGGCAACTGAAATTTTTCATAATGTATTTTGATTTAACTCACTACTTTGATGTGCATAGCTTCAAAGTTCCCCTGAAGCTAAACGGTGCCAAACAATCAGACAGATTGGAAACAAACATTTTCTGCCCCATCTCCCCTCATTCTAAACACAAGGTTTGCTTGACCCCCCCCCCAAAAAAAAAAAAAAAACTCCCAAATTTTTAGCTCAATCCCCATCCATCATTCCCGAGTTGCAAAAGATATTCTATTTTGATAAACTTGATGAATTGTTTCTTTCAATTTACCTCTGCCTCTCCCCTCAAGATAAAATTTTAGGTCCACTTTCCCTCCTGTACCCTCTGAAAATTTCAACTTTATCCTCCAAGCTGTTTCTAATATAATAGATATACTATTTGGACAACATGGCAAAAAATGTTTTGTTTTCAGTCTACATTGCCATTTCACTGGGAATAGATTACAATCCAAGGTGGTCATGTAAATGTTTGGTTCAATTTAGGTTCAATAATTTGAAAAGCAGGGAAAGAGGTTGACACAAGACTGTATGACATTTGTGTAGGATACTTGGGTAAATGCTGTCTGGGCCAGCAGATTTATTCAGTTCGAGGGATGTCAGTTCCTTTAGAACCAAAGTGTCTGTAATCAGAATTGGTTCCATATTATGTGATACATCATATAAGGGAGTTGTAGGATATACAATACTGGGGTTGGACAAAAAAAACAGAAGAGAAATATTGATTGAAAATTTTGACTTTCAGTTCAGGATCAGCAACTGCTTTACTATCATGCAGGATATCCGGGATTGTGCCTCTGCTGCTACATTTTTGAGTGGCATAATGCCAGAAAGATTTAGGATTAACCTTAACTTCCTCTGCCAGTTTTTCCTCAAACCTTCTCTTCAACACCTTTATTTGGTTTTTTGTTTGATTACAAAAGGATTTGAAGACTAGATAATTTTCTGTGGTCTTATTTTTTCTATAATGGTTCCATGCTCTGTGTTTTCTATTGATTAGCTTACTAATTTTAGTGGTCAAAACCACTTTACCTGAAAAATGAAACTGTTTTTACCTGAAAAATTCTGGTGCATGACTTTTCAACATTTAGAATTTCTGTTTTTACATTTGACCAAGTCTCCTCAATATCATCAGTAATAAGCTTTTTCCAGTTGACTTTGGCAAGTTTTTCAGAGACTATTTTGTAGTTAACATACTTTTGTTGCTTAGAGGAAGGCTGAATGGTAGGTAGACATAATTCTGAAATAATTGCAACATGGTCACTCTTACCAACAGGTGTGGTTATAACATTCTTAATAAGAAGGTCAGGGTTACTGAGTATAACCAGATCAAGAATGTTGGAGACTTGACCTTCCCTGAAACGAGTTGGTTGTGAAATTGTTTGACACAGGGAATTATCAGAGAGGGCAGGCAAAAAAGGAGAATCTCAATTACAAAAACCCAATCCATCAATCCATTGGATTTCAGGAAGATTAAAGTCCCCCATAAGGACGAGATCATAGCTGGCAAAATTGGTCATCATATGAGACAACATGGCAGCCAAATTTGATTCCAAGTCCATAGCACATGGAGCATTGGGGCTTCTATAAACAACACCCACTACAATTGAAGTTCTTTGATTGTGTAATTTAATCCACACAGACTCAATTTCATCAGTATTCAGAGAATTGAACTGAATGAGACTAACATTTAGTCCATCTCTTATATAAAGGCACACTCCTTGGTGGCAGAGTGGGGAATCCAGAATAGAAAATAGTTGGTAATCATCAATTTTGATTTCATCAGGAGTTAAAACTGACAAGGTATTTTTTGGTGAAACTTCTGTAATTGCAGCAACATCCACTCCTTCAGATTTTATATGAAAAGAGAGTTCAGAAAGCTTTTTAGGGAGGCTATCAACATTGGAGCTAAGGAATCTCATCCCCTGAGAGGTAGGAATCAGCAAGAATGCAGGAACTAAAGGACTGGTAAGGTTATTGGATACAGCACTATGAAACAACAAGGAAGAAATATCAGTTAAACAAGTTGTTGTTGAAGGAACAAGAGAAGTGTCAGCATCAGAAAGGAAACTATTATTATTGTGTTCACTACTAGAACATTGAGAGACAGAACTAGGTGATGCAAGTCCAGAAACATTTAAACAATTATTAGAGGTAGAAGGAGGTGCGTACATTAGCAGGACATTGGAGGAGTCTGGGGGATTGCTCCAACTGGCAAGTTCTTTTTAATGATGGCACCATTACGGATTATCAAGTCTGCTTCTCCCTTAGCTTTTCTGCATTTCAGCTCCTCGACTAGAGCTTTGTGCTTTATGCAATTTTCCTTAGGTCTATCTCCATAAAAACTAATTGATCCCTTTGTTTCAAAGGATTTCCGTATAATTTGCTTTCTAAATTCAGTTGATGGTACAGAGAAGAGAAGAGGTGGGGGGGCTACCAGATAGTTGATGTCTATTAGAAAGTCTTTTTACTTGGGCTGGGGGGGCACCAATGTCAACTCCATAATTGCATAAGAGACCACTCTCCAGGAAAACTGCATGCTCCGACTCTGGGGGGGGGGGATACAACAAGCAACAATATTAAGACATCTTTCAAAACGCTGGCACTCTGAATATGCTATCCAACAAACATCAGATTCAGATAATTGGGCTGAAAGAAGTTGAGACAACTTAGAGGACACTGTAGATACCACTAGGTCCTGAACTGTTGAGGTAGAACAAACTGATTGTAATGAATTTTCAATATGTGAAACATTATTTGCAAGATTGCTAACTTGGGCAGAAATGTCACTTTTTATGTCTGTTCTCAGTTGGGAAAGTGTTTGTGTCAACTGACTAGTGGTGGCGAACTCCTGCCTAAGATCTTCCCTGAAAGATTTCAAGGAATTGTCCATAACTGATGGTAACTTATTTATCATAGCTTGCTCACTAGAGGGGGGAGGGGGAGGGTTAATTTTGCAGGCTGGACATGACCATGAACATGTAAGGGATTGCATCATCTTAGTTAGTAGATTATATTCTCCAGGGGACAGGTCCAGACATTCACCACAGATCCACTTCTCAAAAATATCACACTCAATAGCAGAGGACCCTTCATCCAGTTCAGTAGAACAGGCAGCACATTTGTCATTGCCTTTAATTGGGCTAATGTTTTCTTTTAGCTTTGTTGGACATTATGCATCAACTTAATCAGGGAATGGACCAAACAGGTTCAGGCTATATACTAGACCTATCAAAGCTAGGCTACCACCTGGAAGAAGATTTCTTCTAAAATCAACTATAACCAACAATAAAAAAAGAGAAATACTTCTCTTATTTACTCAATTTGGCAGGCTATTAAGTACAGGCTAATTGTTGATATTGTTTATTGCTAATTGTTTGTGTAAACAATGATAATTATGATGGCACTATGAATCATCTGTTGAAGAAAAAGGGCTGTCCACAGCCCTAACTATCCAATTAGAATAACTTCAGGTAGTCTAGTTTAATAGATGGCAGGACACTATGGCAAATGAAGTACCCTATATCTGGGCAATGGATAAATATTTGTTTTCCAGTCAATTTATTATGATAGATAAGACTTTTCTGAACACTTTGGTATAACTTTATATATAAATAGAACACCTGGTCACACCAAAAAGCAGTGATTTTGTATTATTAAAAATTTAGCCTCTGGGCCAATACTTCATCAGTATTATCACTAATGTATTATGTTTTGTTTTTCTGTAGAGGCACTTCCCAAGGAAGGGGTAGTTGTATAGATTTTGGATAAGGCTTGTTCAATTGAAAATCAAAAGCTATAGTTTTCTTTTTAAAAGTCAAAAATAATTGGAGGGTGACCATTTTTTTTTAAGTTTAAAAATGTGAAATAAGATCTTGAATTCTTGAGTTTCTAGGAGCTATTATTATTATATGTTAAATATTCAGTTTATGTTACTTAGTTCTTTCTAATCATCTTGATTATCATAGTGATTTTTTTAATTATATTAGAAAACAAAAGCATCCTGCTCAAGATACATGTAGTTTTCATTAAAACATACACAACATAATAAGCTTCTGACTTTTAAAGGGTAAATTTGCAGCTTTCAACATAATTTAGCTAGTATGAAATTAAATGCATCACTTGATGCCTTTTTTATGCTCTTTCATAGTTCAAAAATTGTTTCAGGAGGAAATTCTATTTTGAGACCTTAATAGGGCCCCAAAAGGTAAAACCAAAAGTTTACAAACCTATTTCTAAGAAAGCACTGTTTAGTGAAAAAATTGCCATTTATAGCTGATTAAGAATCCTAATTATTATTTTCTGTAGTCTTAATAGTGAAATGCTATCTTGAAAACAAATTTGTAGGCTTTTTTTAAAAGAAAACCCTTAAAAATTAGATCACAGCAAAAGTGATGCCATTTTTGAGGGTCTCTAGCTGTTATTAAAAATTCCTGCAAATTTATTTTCAAAATAACATTTTACTATTAACACTAACTTTTGGGTACTATGGCTGTTTTGAGCCTTTTACTCCTTTAACTTACAGGAACAGTGCCTCTTACTAGGATATCACATCCTGTTATGGCACTCTCTAATCTTGACTCAACACGGTGCAGTCCACAAAGTCATATAACTTTTGTATGTTATGTATTATGAATAAACACTTTTTTCTGTAGATGCTTGAAGATGGTTTTTGAAGCTGTTTAGAGTTGGTACCAACACTACTTCTTTGGGTAACAAGTTCTAGTCTTTAACTGCTCTAACTGACCAGAAAGAAGATCTCTGTCTAGTTGATGCTGTTTGTTTCTGGATTTTTGCAGAATGATCCCTAGTATAGACATTAGTCTGACTACAGAAGAATTTGTCAAAATTGGTTCTATCTAGATCCTTTCTTGATTTGAAAATCTGGATCAGGTCTCCTCTTTTTCTTCTATAGTTTATGCTTGGGAGCTTCATTTGTTTCAGGCATTCTTCATAAGACATTTCTTTTTTCCAGGGAGTTGTTTGGTGGCATATCTCAGCAGATTTTTGATTTTGATAGTGTCACCAATGTATGAGGGGCCCCAGACTATGTTTCCATACTCAATGGTTGGTTGCACGAGGACTTTGCAGAGTCTGGTGAAGGTTTTAGTGTCTAAATGCCTGAAAGACTGCCTGATTTGACCAACCAGCCTGCTTGCCTTATTTGCAATGAGATCTGTGAATTTTAGCCCCAAGTCTCTTTCACAATCAGTGTGTGATATGACTGAGACAGTGTTTGTTCTTGCTAATGTGAGGGTGTCATTGATGTTTTTTGGCTTGGGTCCAATCCATAATGTCTTGCACTTTTTAGCATTGAAGCTTAATCCTAGGCTCTCAAGATTACTCTTCAACATATTAATGTTGCTCTTCAGGATGGTTATATCTTCTTGTTTTATCCCTAGCCTGAAAAGCTTTATGTCATCTGCAAAGATCTTGACATGGCTGGTGATACCTTCAGTTATATTATTTATGAGGAGGATGAAGAGTAGAGGCCCTCTTGTGCTCTCCTAGGCAATGCCACTTGGTACACTAGCTTTTGATTACCCAAAAGAAATTATTGAATTACAAAAGAGCATAAAAAATTGCATCAAGTGATATGTTCACTTTTATCCAAGCTAAATTGCATTGTAAACGGTAAATTTACCATTTATAGTAAGACCTAGGGGAGGGGGAAGGATTGAAAATTACTTTTTCTTAGGAAAAATATAAGCCTATTTTTAATTGTTTGGTTAATACAGACTGTTATAAACCCCTTTAAGGATTCAAAAAAGAAAAGAAAAGAAAGAGCATAAAAAAGCATAAAATGATTAGCCTATTCATTTTCTTGCTAACTAATTTATCTGAAAAACTATAATTTACCAAATTTATGTGATTGAACTATTGAATTGATGATTAGTTGCCAAACTACCAGCTAGCCTATCATATCATACAGGCCTAAGAGGAGGGGGGGGGGGGTTACAAATGTCATGGTAGGCTATCAGCCTTTGCATTTTAAGAGAATTAGCCTATGAAGCAGGAATAGAATGAGGCTCTTTTTTCCTTTTTACACTGTTCTTCCCAGGAGAAATCTTGGCATAAGCCTATAGACTAGCCTAGGCAACCATAACTTCAGGGGTGATTCTCCAGCATTTTTAATGGGGGGGGGGGCAAAGAGGGGTCCATATCTGGATAGTCAAAGGGTATGGGTTGTATAATATTTTTTCTCCACATTGTTGGAAGGGGGGAAACTGCCACCCCCAAACAACACCCCTGCATAACTTTATCATGGCTCCACAAATTCCAAAGACTGCAGGGATGAGAAAATACTCTATTGAAGCTACAATATCTAGATAATTTTTTTTTAATTCCCATCATATCCTGTATAATAATTAATTTAAACACAAAATAACACTAAGCTATCTTACTGATCTCACTAAAGGGTCCCAAAACAAACATGAAGTTTGACCCATGAAGCTTCAGCAACTCTAGATATTCCTTGCACCAAATATCATCTATATGCTCGCATATCGATTCAACACAAAATTGTTTAAGCGTCATGAAAACAACCATTCCTAAATTAGCAACTTCAGATATGTTTTTTCTTTTCCTTCTTCCTTTTATCAATGTTGCCAATGTCATTGTAACGAAAAAAACAAAATGGGGTACTTTTAAGTGGCGTTCACAAGCGTGTCTAGCTAGAATCCCATGTCTAGACATGTGTCTAGAAGCTAACCAGAATTCAATCATAGGCAGTGCGCTAGCGCTGCCTAAGTAAAGAACGATGTGGGCACTATGTGTTGTTTTTTCGTTCTCCATACCCGGGCACTTCGTATCGAACGAGTCGTCGTAAAAACTTCGAAAAGGGCTCATTCGATTGGAAATGGGTGTGGCTAGTGCACTTTTTAATAGTCGAAAGTGATTGGAGGGCAACCAGCCCCCACCACGGCCGTCGTTCCCCCAAATCCAAATTTTGAGATAGCCATTTTGTTCAGCGTAGTGGATTTCCAGATAGAAATTATGTTTTTGAGGAGGACACTCCCCGACAACCCTCAGGGCAAGAACTTTAATTTATGCCCTGGGGGCATATAAAGTTTTTATAGAAGGCGTTGTCGTAGAAACTTCAAAACAGGCTCATTCGATTGGAAATTCAAAAGGCTAGTATCCTTTTTAATAATCGAAAGTGATTGGAGGGCAACTAGCCCCCCCCCCTCCC
>JAQQPU010003087.1:32011-50850 GCA_029168905.1 Artemia sp. Kazakhstan ARC1039 | reverse complement strand
AGGAGGACACTCCCCCACAACCCTCAGGGCAAGGGTTTTAAGTTATGTCCTGGGGGCATATAAGGTTTATATAGAAGGCGTTGTCGTAGAAACTTCGAAAAGGGCTCTTTCGATTGGAAATTGGAGTGGCTAGTGCCCTTTTTAATAGTCGAAAGTGATGAGGGCAACTAACGCCCCCCCCACGCCCATCATTCCCCTAAACACATCCAATCAAAATTTTGAGATAGCCATTTTGTTCAGCGTAGTTGTTTTCCAAAGAGAAAATATGTTTTTGAGGTGGACACACCCTCACAACCCTCCGGGCAAGTGTTTTAAGTTATGCCCTGGGGGTTTATATGGTTTTTATAGAAGGCGTTGTCGTAGAAACTTCAAAACAGGCTCAATCAATTGGAAATTCAAAGGGCTAGTACCCTTTCTAATAGTCGAAAGTGATTGGAGGGCAACTAGCCCCCCGACGCCCATCATTCCCCCAATCACATCCAATCAAAATTTTGAGATAGCCATTTTGTTCAGCGTAGTTGATTTCCAGATAGAAAATAGGTGTTTGAGGAGTACTCTCCCCCACAACCCTCAGGGCAAGGGTTTTAAGTTATGCCCTGGGGGCATATAAGGTTTTTTACAGAAGGTGTCATCGTAGAAACTTCAAAACAGGCTCATTCGATTGGAAATTCAAAGGGTTAGTAGCCTTTTTAATAGTCGAAAGTGATTGGAGGGCAAATAGCCCCCCCCCACATGCCCATCATGCCTTCCCAAGACCAGAACAAAATTTAATCAAAATGTTAAAATTATTTGATTTGTTAAAGTTAGAAAAGTAAAAACAATTATATTTTTTTCAGTAAAGTGCAAATTTTGTTCTGGCCTTGGGACGGCATAGGGGTTTTGCGCCCAACTATGTTAATTTCTGCTTGTTTTGAGTTTGACGCGGTTATTTTTTGTAATTTCTGTCCGTTTTTGGTTTCATTTATTTATCGATGCTGATTTGTGGTAGTTTTGAACTTGGTAGATTATTTGATTTTATTTTTGCTCATTTTTTGTTTAATGGAGTTCTTTACTTTTCTTTGAAAAACTTATTTTGTGGAAAAAGTTTTTTTAATTAATGTCTAGGTAACGACCGTTCACAAGTAAAATTTGGCGCTTAGCTAGACACACTAGACAAGACGCTTGGCTAGACGTGTAGTTCTAGGCTCTAAAACTCAATGTCTAGGATTTCGATTACAGCCAATCAGAATGTGTCAAGTTCTACTATTTTCATCATTTATGTTTACATTTTTAAACTGAAATTTAATTTTTGTTTTCTCATTAATTTTTGTTTTTCATTTTAGACAAATATGCAACACCAGACATAATAGTGAAGCATATTAAGGCAATTGTTTCGCTTATCTCATCTACTTTGTTGTGACAGTTAAAATAGGGATTAAAACTTCGAAAGATTTGCCCGCATAAGTTCTCTTGATGGGCTAAAAATGACAATTTGAAACTAAATTTGTAGTTTCAGCTAAGCACCGAATTTTACTTGTGAACGGTCGTTGTCTAGACACTGAATTCTACCTAGACACGTGTCTAGACACAAAATTCTAGCTAGACACGCTTGTGCACGCCGCTTTAATGTCCTTCGGAAATTTGACGAAATAAAAATCTGCAACTCGCACATCTTTGAAGTGCTAGTGGTTTCGTCCCCCTCCCACGCCACGACGGAATTTTCAGGATATCAAGCGTTTTCAATGTGGAGATGGTTGCGTGCTTATTCCTGGTGATTCAAGAATGTGCCAATACTTTCAATTTTAAAAGTAAATAAATTAAAACTCAACTTAAAACAGAAATTACCAGAGCTTTAACCTCATTATCTGCAATGAATACATCCAAATATTTATATTTAAATAAGATATTGTTCAAGATCTCCACAGTGTTTTTTTTTAATGCATGACTTTTCTTCTATCGTAAAGGCCTTCAAAAGGGGTTTTTGTAGCCGCATGGTTGTATGCATTGTGAAATTACGCCTTGAAGACGGCAAATTCATACAAAATTTCCTTTAGGCATTGCTAAACAGGCGTATAAATGACACTCGTTATTTATTCAACCATTTATGTTCTCATGAAAACAACTAAATACTGATCAAATTTCCAATGACAAGAATATCATCTTTTAAGATTAATGACTAAATAATCGCTATGGCTTCCAAATGTATAGACGAACCAGCTTAAAAAAACAACCAACTTACAATCTGAATATAAAAAGGAGAGCATTATGAATAAAACAGTTCTTATTTTTTCACTACTCTGCGCTAAAAGCATCAATAGTTTGCAGAAAAGGATTATACTAACCCGGATGCTTTTGGACTTGCGCAATACTTCTGCTCTGTACAGTTTTACACAGTTCAAGTTCCATTTATTTCATTAAATAATTGAACCACATATTTTTGTGCGAGATTCAGCCTCAAACATGAACAGATGATAGTATTATACTAAGTAAAAATGTTACAGATTCAAAATAGTAAAGAATAGTTTAAAGCAAAATTGCACTGTATGCATTATCGCACGATTTTTTTTTTTGAGGTTACACAATACCAAAATATTTTTAATTTCAAAAACATTCAATTCGGATAATTTCTAATATTTAAAAATCATAAATTGTAAGATAATTAATTTAAAGAAAGTGATCCGGCATTTTGCGGAGAGTAAAGAAAATCATTGCTCAATCCGGAAAAAAACAAAATCCCTTTTCCGTGTTTTTATTATGGCTTTTCTAAGTGAAAAAAATCGTGCTTTTAGACTTTTTTTTTACTGCTCCAGTGTCCATTGGTGCCTTCCAATGCTTACAGGCAAATCAGGCACATTTCAATTGGCATTCTTAAGGAAAAGTCAAAACCTGATGGACGCCAAACTTTTTTCAGGTGGCGGAGTTTGATTGAAAAAGCCATAACGAAGACATATCTTTATGTAGGAAAATGAAAAAGGTAAAAGCGAGAGTCCCTTGTTTTTCTCAAGAAAATAACAAAAAAATAAAGAATTTTGAAAAAAATGTCAAAGGACCCTAAAGTGTCCCCCTGTCACCCAAGGTATATAAAAACAGCATTAGAAGTGTCATTTACTAAAGAGTATGGGAATTTTTTTTAGAGTGGAGAATGGCAACAGTGTCAAAAGGAATATTTCACCAGTCCGTTTTGCATTTGTTGACTTTGTTTGATAACAAACTACTTCACACTTGTCTTTTCATTAGCTTTAAAATGAAAGGGAGGATAAAGAAAGTAGAATTCTATTCTCAGTATACCTACCATCTTAAATTGAACTAAACTACCGGGATTATCCCAAGCTAACCAAGGTCTACTTTGCGCATATTGAATCTTGATTTTTGTTAATTTAAATAAATAAAATGCTAATTAATTATTACATACAGAAAAATTTCAGCTTTAATCCTATTTCCCTGTACACTAATATTAACAGTTATCCAACGTTCTTTGGGATTTTTTTCGTGTTTTAATGAAGTTACCAGACTCCACACTCAACTCAACCATTGACCATACTTTCACATCAGCAGATATTATAAATAGTGTAGAAATCCAGAAACCCTGTGACTTTGGCTCTGACCACGAGGTTCTGTCATTGACGCTAGAGATTAGCCAAGTAAGGTCAGGGTACCAACCAGTGAAATTTTAGAAATTCCAAGACAAACTCTGGAACACAACTTAGACCAAAAGACTTCAAAAATTAAGACAACTGATGAATCAGTGGAATCATTATATGATAAGATTATTTCAACTATCATAGCTTCTTCAGAAAGAATATTCAGTTACAAACAACCTTATCCAAAGAGAAAAAATTCTGCCAGAAAGCCTACCTAGACAAGAAAAAGGCAAAACATACTTTCTCTAGATACCCCTCAATTGAGAATAAAATAGTTTTCCAGCAAAAGACATCGGAATCCAAAAAGAAACTAAAGACTGAGACACAAGATGGATGGAAAAGGCAAATTGAAGACGAATTTGGCCACAACACCCCTGTTCGAGAGTTATGCAAAGCTTCAGCCTGGTGCAACTGGCCTTGGTGGAATTCACAATTTGATGTTGAAAAATTTGCCAGATACATTTGTTGAGCTACTGACAGAGTTATTCAACAGATCTGTCATAGAGTCATCAATGCCATCTGAATGGAATAAGGCGAGAGAGGTCACACCTCTCAAGGTACGAAAAGACCCTAAACTGGTTGATTCATACCACTCCATATCACTCACCTCTTGTGTCGCAAAACTAATTGAGAGGGTAATAAAACAAAGAAATTTAACCTCATTACTAGACCACATCCAAATTGAACAGCTTGACTTTTTACCTAGAAGGAGCACCATAGATGCCCTAGTTAGACTAGAGTATCTGAAAAAAAAAGCTTCAGAAAAGGATAAGCAGTTCATGTAATATTTTTGATATGGAATCAGCAGTTAATAGAGTAGATTTGGGGCAACTAATCAGAAAGCTATATGTAATGGGTTTAGCAGACCTACTGGTAAATTGGATCCACCAATTCTTGATGGGTAGGGAAGTTCATGCCTTCTTGGGCGGCTCCTACTCAGGGTTTAAAAGGAAAGCCTATGACATTGGACTCCCTCAAGGGGCTGTTCTAAGTCAACTTCTCTTCTCGGTTTATTGTCTTGAAATAAACATGAACAATGTCCTTGGAGCAGAGCTTTCTTTATATGCTGATGATATTGCTGTTGTGGGTAGAGACCCTTTATGCTTACAGTCAGCCTCACAAACAGCTGCAGATATGTTATCAATTTGGGCAAAAAGTAATAATATGGTTTTCTCAAGCCATAAGTCAGTTAGTGTTTTTTTTTTTCCACAAAATGCATAACCTGGCTGCTTTCAAACCGCTGCTAAAACTGAATGGACAAGGGATTGTGGTTGCAAAGCATGCACGCTTTTTGAGAGTTGTATTTAACCAAAACCTGACATGGAAACCCCATCTGGATGAGCTGATTGGCACTCTCGAACAAAGACAAAACTTCATTAATGCTCTCTGCCTTGGAAGAAGAGAAGCCCCCACAGGCTTTGCTTCAACTATTGTCAAGTCAGTGGTGATATCCAAGATAGACTATGGATCATTTATATATGGATCTGCTAAGAAATGCCTCCTTAAGAAACTTGACACTACCCTCCATGCAATCTTACGAAGATCCCTTAGTGGCCTAAAATCAACTCCTATTGCACCTATGTACTGTGAAGTAGGGATCCAGTCTCTTCACTCCAGAAGAAAATATCTCCTTGCAAGATAATTTGTAAAGAAGATAAGACTCAAGAACCACATTGTCTACAAAGAAATCATTAGCCACCAAAACCCTGATGTTCGCTACAAGCCAACAGAGATGCCCTCTTTCCAGGGATTCCTTTGCCTTCCTGGCATGGAAGAGTTCATAGAGAATGGCAGGCAGAATTTTAATTTGGGTGATGATTCTCCCAGGTCCTCCAAAGGAAGTGAGGAACTGATTATTCCTAAGATCAGTATTGGAAAAAATGAGGATCTTCCCCAAGCGCTAATGAAAATCATATTCCTGGGAAAATTGGCAGAATATCAGGACTACATCCAAGTTTATACAGATGGATCAAAGACAGAAACAAAATGCAGCTGTGCAGTAGTTTTACCCTCCCAGAACCTGTCTCTTTTCTACCGCTTACCCCCCTAACTGACAATTTTCTCTGCAGAACTTGTGGCAATTAAGTTTTCTCTTCATCTAATATCAAGCCAAACAGAGATCGAACATCAAAAGTATATTGTCTGCACTTATTCACTGTCAGCTCTGGATTACCTTTCACGCTAGCAACGCCAAGCAAGAAAATGTTGCCATTGAGATCGAAAATTTGGCTACACAACTTGCAAGAAAGGGTATATCAGTCCTATTTATATGGGCTCCAGCACACTGTGGTATAACAGGAATGAATTAGCAGACCAGGCTGCAAAACAAGCCTTCCATCTGGGTCTGATCACTCAAGCCCCTATTACGGATCCTGAATTCCTGTCTTCAATCAGTTTCGAAATTTTGAAGGAAGAAGAGGTTCGGCTCTATTCTTTCTATCCCCGGCTCCTGGATCTCTATGATTACAAGCAGCCATGAAAAGAAATATTCTTCACATCTTGCATCCTTTCAACTTGTCTCTCTCATCTTAAAAGCGGCCATGCAAAGATAAAATCAACACTGTTCCATTGAAAAATGGCCACTTCCCCAACTGCGACACATGTGGTTGTTTATAAGGACATACGTCACATCATCTTCAACTGTAGAAAATATGAAAAAAATTGGGAAATACTAAGGAATTGCTGTGAGAAGGTATTTAAGGCATTCACAATGCGTTCTATTCTGGGACATCACAGATCTTCTCCTTGGGCTAGACGACTAAGCACAAAACTTTTAGGTGGATTTGTTAAGACTACTGGTTTGTTTCATTTCCTATAAGATTTAATTTTTTTCTATAATAGTTGATTTGAGAGTTATCACATCTACTATTATATTTGTTTTTATTATCTTTATTTTATCTGTTTAGATTCTTATATATGTGACAGGTATAATTCAAATTTGTATTATTTATTTTAGTTGTGTTGTATGTGAATTCTAATTGATGTATGACAAAGCAGAGCTGCATTATTCTGATTCCCGTTTTTCAACATAGGCAGTTGCTGCAGGTGAATAACCCCCTACCAATATCAATATAAGTGATACATGATCTGGTTCAGTGAGTATTGACTGATGTGACAACCAAGCAAGCTAGTGATTACAGAAGGCACAGAATAACTGAGTGTTACGAACACATATGGCCTATTGGTTGAACGCATCAAACCCCAAACAACAACAACAACAAGACTCCACACTATACTTGCCGTCAGTATTTTTTAATCTTAATTTCCACATTTCACATTATTGAAGACTTAATTCTTACAAGCTTCTTATTGTCTTTGAATTTAACCACTGTGACTTATGAGCATAGTGGAGCAATGTCAATAAATTGGAATATTTATATAAACAATAATAGTAATCTACAATAAGCCAAAGTACAAACTGATTTTGGGCGACAAAATTAACTTTGACGGAGAAGGGATTCATTGACTTGCTAAAATGCAAATATACAATCGCATTCTCCAATCAATTTTCTTTCAAAGTATGTTAATTGCTACTATCACAATTTACCTTCAATCCTATCACTTGCATTCTAAAGCCTTTATATAATACTGGCTAACCAATATACAAGATTCTGCGGATTTTACTTTTTTCTAGACGGGCTTTATTTGGCATTATAAAGAATATGTAAATAAAAATAAATGCAAAAACAATGTTAACCAAGAAAATCAACACATGTTTTTAAACAACCAAGGCCTATATCCAGGCATTAAAAATGGTCTGCAACACAGTCGGCAGTTTGGTGATTATTTTATTTTGAAAGATTGTTGAATATGGTTTCAAATTGTACATTATTCTTTTAGGTAGCAGCTTGATCACCCCTCCAGGAATTTTGCTATTGAATTAATGCGCAATGGGATATACAAATGTTAGGATGATTTTGAAAAAACTAATAGTTTCAATTTTTAATACTTTATATATCTTTTTTAGATATTTGATTTTTTTTTTAAATAGGATAATGTTAAAGATTTCTTGTAAAAATGAACAGTGAAATCCTTATGAATTATGATGATTTCTCCCCTTGGACTCTTCTTTTTCTTAGGCAAGGAGGCTCGTGGAACACAATTAAAGTCTTTTCACCTGGCTGAACTACTCTGTAGTCGGACTAAAAGTTCAAGGATGATCATTATTGTTGTTGTTGTTAAATATTTGCGTCTCCTATAGAAACAGCTTAAGTTGAGGCGATCTTTCTTGTTCAACAATTATCTATTTTAAGTTTCCTAATGAGGTAAACGGAAACAAACTTCATAATTCCTTTTTTCAAATTCTTATTTCATGCATTTTATGTTCATTTTTCATGTTTGTGTTTTTCTCAGCAAATATATATACAAAAAAAACTGTTAACAAAGAATAATACTATCATAAGTTTTTGTATCACTTTCCTTACAAAGGTTATAGAAACAACAACAACATTTTCAATTTTGTGGTATCATATTTATCCCTACCCCTAAAGCAAGATCTTAACAAAAACATTTTTCAACCTCATTCCTTAAAATGATTCAAAAACAAAATTATTATCCCCAGTCCTATAGTATCATCTTTGAACCCTAGCAAAAGATTCTTCCAAAAATCATTCATTTCACCACTCTTCTTCACATAATTCAAAAACAACTTTATTATCTTCAGTCTTATATTATCATCTTTGATCCCTAACACAAGATCAACATTAAGACTTCCTCACTTTTTTTATTTACATAGATAATTTTGGAGACCGCACTGCCTTTCTATGACAATAAAGTAAAAGTTACAAATAGGGATAAAATTTTTTTTAATAGACAGTGTATAGAAATTCACAAAAATACCAGATATTTCGGTCACATATACAGTGACCGTCATCAGTAGTAAAACTGTTTTACTACTGATGACGGTCACTGTATATGTGACCGAAATATCTGGTATTTTTGTGAATTTCTATGAACTGTCTATTAAAAAGGATTTTATCCCTATTTTGAACTTTAATTTTACATTATTTACATAAACTTCTCATATCCTTTCCAAGTATCTTATAGAAGGGACACTTAATCAAATAATTATGTACATTACAAGCTCTTGAAACAGGGCTATCAATTTTCCCTATTCTAACTATCCTAGCACTTGTGCTTATGTAGCCTTATCGAATAATGTAATAACAGTTTGCAATTTCTTTTATTCAGCTTGCTATAAATTTTATTATCAAAATTGTTGTGTTTTTGTGGGAAACAAGATGATTGTGACTTCAATGGCTCAAATCTCCTTTGTCTCTATTCTCCCCGGGCTCCCCTTAACTCCTTATATTCATATCTCTTTATATAATTAAGCAATTGCGTTGCTGCTGCTTCTGTATGTATGTCATCTATTTTATCATTTTGTATACCTACATGTGCTGGCGTTTATACCAGCCCAATTGTAAATCTATTTTGGAGTAATTAAAGCAGTGTGTTATAACAACGACTGACATCTCGGTGTTTGCTTGATGTAAAATTCCGCAGACTCAGTATTGCAGCCTTTGAATCACAACAAATCACAAATTTCCTTACCTCTTTATCCTTTATTGTGGTCTTCTGGATCAAATTGTATGTTTAGAAGATATATCTGAAATATTCATTTGTCTTAATGTGAAGCGCTAAATCATGGTCTCTCCTTCTTTCTTTTAAATTTCTGGCTAATTTTATCGCATGAAAGTAATTCATCCTATCCTAGTTCAATACTGTCACTTGGAACAAAATGTTATTAAAGGTAAATCTAAACTTATCATTTCCCGGAAGAAGCGGAACTGGTTTATTATCGAAGAATGACTGCTAATAAATCATATTTTTTTTTTATTTTAGGATAAACTAGAAGTTAAATCAATCAATGAAAGTATACGAAAGATATTTTTGGCTGAAAAACTGTTTTTCCTGCTCTTTCATATAGCCAATTTGCTTCCACTTTACCTGTAAAGTACTTGGTGGAAATGGTGCTTCAGTTTTACAGTTTGGAGGATGTGAAGGAAAGGCAACCAAATTGTTTTTCCGCAAGATTGTTGAAAACAGATGAGAAGAGATGGGCATCGAAAAATGTATATTCTTTATACACAAAGAAAATGCTAATGGAGATTGACTTTAAGTCACCATAGCCAATAGGATTTATAATTTGATAACTATAAACTATGTTTTAAAGCACAAGTCTAAGGCTGAATCCTAAATTTTTTAGATTGAAGTCAGCAATTGATTTTATTGATTCTATAGCCTGATAAATAATACCACACTGTAGTTTTATAGAAATCTTGATGGAAGTGGGCTCTTTTTAAATAATTTCGTTTCATTTTTGAGTTCGATTGTTTGTTTACGTTTAAAGCCAACAAGATATTAATTTCTTACTTTCTAGTTGAAAAATTTTATGGTAAGTACACATTCATATTTTCTACATAGGGTTTGCTTACTAAAAGACCTGGGAAAGACTTTATTTAAGAATAATTCTGAGCTATTTGTTCTTTGTCATAGAAGGTTGGCCAATTAACGCCAAACTCAGTTACAAATCTATTCGAAACTTGTTCAGGCTGGAATGGGATCAAGTATATTGGCTATTTATCCATTTTGACAAACTAACAAAATATATATTTGCTACTTTTCAGAAAGTGAGTACGTCTCATAAAAAAATGAGACTTAGTGGAATGACCGATAAGTAAATAATATTGTATATTTTCACCCATAAGCCAAAATTAGAAACAGACAAGTGGAGACGCGGCCTCTTGTTTTTTTGGCGTTTTTCAAACTAGTGTATTTCCTCTTTTTCGTTCTTCTTTTCGTTAGTGGCAACAGTCAAAACAACCAATCTAAGAAGATGGCTTTCATGTTAGTGTCAGTTTGTTTTGTTTTGTTTGAAGGATAAGGATAGCTTTGGTGCATGAATAAGTCATACAGTAAATATAAATCTGGAATTGACTCTGAACAATGCAATGAATATATGATCGAAAAATAAGAAGCACCGATTTCATTTTATAAGGTAGGCTATTTTCCATTTCAGGATGGTAGGCTAGGCAAAAGTTATAGACTATGCAAAACTGGGTTCATAGTTTTGAGTAATAGGCTACAGGCCATGACATATGAGATTCCTCCAGTTGATGGAGCTTTTATGGTGACAAATAATTAATTACCTAGCATTTTCCCAGCAGTAGGCTTGTGGAAACAGAGGGGAGGGGATTTAGTCTCATTTTAGACTTTAATTTTTTTCTTTTCTTGATTAGACTAACCTGCTAGCTAAACAATGAAGTTAAATTCCAGATTAGGGGCTATTTGATATCTTGAAAATTAGTTGAGTTAGCCTAGGTGAATGAAGTCTGAGGAATGAATCCAGGGCTTAAAATATGCCATGGGAAGGTGTTTTTGGAGTTCTTACATTATAGCCTAGGTCTAGATTAGGGCCTAGACTATAAAGGAAATGGTACATTTCTAGGTAGCACTATGATTTAGCTAAAATGAAGGTGAAAATGTCATTTGATGATTTTTTATGCTCTTTTGTAATTTAATAATTGCTTCTGGGGCTAGTTGCATCTTGAGCCCTTATAGTGGCCCCAAAGGTAATTCATTTTTCTAACTGCAAAAACAAGTTATCCACACTAGTTAAGTTATTGAAAAGTGGTTAAAAACATCACTAGTTTATAAATAAGTTGTTTGAGAGTAATATATTCCAAAAATACTTTTTTACAACAATTCAAACCTCAATTATTAGGCAACTCAAATATAAACTGTCAAGTTTTTGCAAATGCCATCAACAAAAATAGTGCTGAATTTTGCCATTCTAAACTTTGCCATCAACAATTCAGGGTATATTCCCATTCAAGCAATTATTGAATTATGAAAGAGCATAAAAAAGGCATCAAATGACATTTTCACTTTCATCTTAGCTAAATTATAGTGCCACAGAAATTTACCAATGAAACACTATAGTATTTACTTTATTATAATGTTATATTTTGTTTTAACTGTTTGTTTGTTTAATTAAATGAATAAAGAACTTTATTAAAAAGAGTTTTGGTTTCTCATGTAAAAAATCAAAACAAAATTAGGACCATGAATCAATGCAACTGGATTAGTTTCCAGTCAAAGTTCCCTTGGTTCTGAAATTTTAATGACATTCAAAACTTTTAATTTCCAAACTTTAATGACATTCAATACTTTTATTTTCCAAACTTTAATGACATTCAAAACTTTGCTGTTGACAATTCAGGGTATATATTTGCACATTAGGGGGGTGGGTAAATTTCATAGTAACTTTGCAGTGGGCCATATAATTTAGCTAGGATGAAAGTGAAAACATCATTTGATGCTTTTTTATGCTCATTCAGAATCCATATAAAATACCTTTGGGCCCCTTTAAAGGCTCAAGATGCAATTAGCCCCTGAAGTAATTATTGAATTATGAAAGAGCATAAAAAAGGAATCAAACAACATTTTCACTTTCATCTTAGCTAAATTATAGTGCCACCTAAAAATTTACTGAAAAGTTTACCACCTAAAAGTATATTTTCAAAATGCCCTGACAAGGATAGACTGGGTGTAAAAGGTTGCAGTTGTTCTGTGCTGTAAGATGGTTTGTGATAGCTGCTCTGCCATAAGCTCCTATTCCTATCCCTAATAGGGAAATCCTGCTTGTATGACCTCATAGTGTTATCAGGGTAGACCCTTCACAAGTCTCCCAAGTTTATCAAAACTGTCACTACTAACAACGCTGCAGGGTGACCTTGAGGAGTGACTCTCCATAAGGGAATTATAACATTGTAAACAACATATTGTTTGCTGTGGATTCTGAGTAATGGATAATTCTTCTGGGTTTGATCTGTTTTGGTGGGCTTTCTTGGACTGAAAAACATCTTCTTAGCTACATTATCTGTTATGAGCTAATTCCCTATAGTAGCATAATGTTTGTAGGCATAAATATATAATTAGTTGAAGATAATAGGCTTGAGATTGCTTGTGCAGGATTTTTGCTCTTATTGATGAAAGAGCATCATCAGGTGTGGAAAACCATGATGTGACCAAGATTGGCCCAAGATTACACAAAGTCTCTATTCATGCTGGAGGTCCCAGGAACTTCTTATTGTCTGGTATTAAGCTGGCTCAAGCCCTTCATGTAGAGTTGGGAAGATGTGTTAGTTCCAATTCTGTACTGGTTCTGGAACCATTGCTTTTCCTGAGATTATAAAGATTTCAAGGATTTAAAGAATATGAAAATAGCAACTTTCAATGTTAAAGGACAAATATCATATCAACATTTTGACTGATGAATCAAAAACTTTAAACTTGACTAATTAGGAGTTTCAAAAACCCATATCCCTAGGAAAGGAAATATGAAATTAGACAATTATAATTTATTTACTCAGGCAGAAAGGATAGGGTGCATAGGAGAGGAGTAGGGCTCATTATGAATAAGGAAGCTGATATCTCTTGTTAAGGTTTGGAAGATAATATTACAATGCTAGTGGCTATTTCTATGACTTAAAAGTGCAGGGCATTAGTCATTGTAGTATATGCCCCTGTTGAACCAACTGATTGGCAGTAGTAACTCAGATGAATTGTACTTGCTGCTACAGAAACAAACAGGCAGTACCCAGGTAGAAATATGACATTGTTATGAGAGGCTTTTAATGCCCAGGTCAGTAAAATTAGGGATATATGGTATCATAGCATAGGTAAATTTGGTTCTAGGTATTTAACCCCCCCCCAGTGTTTACACCCTGAAAAATACCCTCTCCCCCCATGGAAAATAAGGCTTTCCAAATTTGATAGTTTATTTGAGCTTTTTTTTCCATAGGGGGAAGGAATTTTGGTAATTATGTATTGTATGCCCCTCCCTCAGGTTTATACTGTGTAAAACTCAAGAACAAACCAGTTTCTTTCAGCTTAGCATGAGACAAGACAAGTGACAGAATAGATGGAATATTCTTAGTTCATATTTATTTGCACAAGTACTGGAATTTTTATGGAGATATTTTTATCAGAAAATAAATGTCAAAAACAAGTTTTTTCAACTGAAAGTAAGGAGCAACACCAAAACTTAAAACAAATAGAAATTATTATGTGCATGAAAGGGTTGCCTTCTCCTCAAGACCTCTCTGTTTATGCTAAAGTTTTTTTTTTGTAGAATTTTAAAACAAAGCTTATTATTCTAAATAAATGGCCACAGTATTTCAGGAATCATTCATAAAGAATTAGGACAAAAAGTTAAAACTTAAGTGTGAATAGCAAGGTCTTGTGGAAGGGGTAACTACTTTCATATACATAATTGTTTGTTTTAAGTTTTGATGTTGCCCCTTACTTTCATTTGAAAAAAACTTGTTGTTTTTTTTTTAATTTAATTTCTGATCATTTTTTAAATAATATAGGGCAATCCAGCTCTCTCTCCATGAAAAATTCCAGCACTTGTGTCACTTGTTTTTTTTTTAATTTAAGTTCTGATCATTTTTAAATACTACTGGGAAATCTGGTAATAAAAAATTCTGGTTATATAGTGGCTATATGCCACTCACTCAAGTTTATAAACTGTAAAACTCAAGAACAAAATCGTTTCTTTGTTACTTTAGAAACAAATTTGGGCTATATGTTTGCACATTAGGGAGAGGGTAAAGTGTAGCAGGTCTGCATGTAAAATATGTTAGATACAATTATTCTGCATGTTATGAGGTAAGAATTGTTTTCTGAATTCAAACTGTTGAAATACTTTACCCCCCAAATACTGTACCACACAAATACTTTGTGTGTTATAAGAGGGAAATTTTTAGAAATAGATCTGCTGTACAAATGATGGTAGCAGTGCAGGTTATCCCCTCTTCTGATCTGAATGCTAAAATGATAAAACTATTATTTCATTACATTCAAAACATTTTTATTGATTAAATTTTCAGAGAACATCTATGACACTACCTTCCCCCTAATACCTGCTTATCCTTAGACTATTCACAAATGTTGCTGATTTGTTTTTCATAATGACTTAAAATGGTATTATAAACAGTTTTGATGAAAAATAAGTAAAAACAGAACAATGCAAATGAGCAAACTTTTGGATATAGGCAGGAAGAGGGGAAAGGGGGGTTTAAATTGAAAAAAAAAACTGTAAAAAATCTACAGAGCATTTGTCCATTCGGCCTAAAATTATTTTGAAAAAGTTATCTACAGCATAAAGTACAGGATGGTTTTTGAAAAAGTACGTCTTTTTATACACATCTTAATGGAAGTACAAATAATGATTTTCAGAAAAAAGTTGACTCAGCTCAAAAGTTTAATTGGATTTATATTAACTTTTGTATGGCATTTGACTAGGTTTCAATGCATCTGCTGTTGAAAAAAAATTACTAAAATTATTGGATTTTATTGGATGTAGAACTCTTGCTTGAATTATGGATTACCAAATAGATAGGCTGCAGAAAGCTAAGAATGGCAAGATGCTATCTGAGGAGTGTAATGGTTTCAGTGGAATCCTGCAGACTAGGTGCTTGGCTCCACTTTTGTTCTCTCTATTTATTAATGAATTGCCTCTGGCAATCTAACATAGCACAACTAAAATGTTTGGAGATGGTGTAAAGCCTGATTGTGGTAATTCGTTCCCGTTGATGTGGTTGTTCTACTGGAAGTCTTAAATGTGCAATGGGTGTACTTCAAATTGGATGTTCATTAACCAGAGGAAATGTCGTATGGTGTTATTATTTAGCAAAAACAGTAGCATAATGGTGTTTCATTGGTGATGTTGTGGTATCCATTGTTTATTTCGTCAGGGATCTCAGTATTAGCTGCAAAAGGCAGTTAAAGTTTGATAAACAAGCAGAACAAAAGATTCAGCAACATCAGAAATCCTGGATTTGCTAGCTGAATGCAACCAGAACAACATCCGACTTCCAACTTTTGTCATCACTCATCCTTCCCAAGTCCCACAGGTCCCCGAGAGCAATTTCTCTATCCTGCTAGGAGAAATACGGGATCTGAAGAGCTCTATGTCCGTGGTCAAGCAGTATATGACTGGTGTTAAATTGACTGCCTCCCCAGACATTGGCGCTACAACAGCAGCAAACAACAAGCAACCGATTTGTACTGTAATCTTCAAAGACGCTCCATGTATGGACCCCCTGACTAGACTACACACATTTGGTCAACTGCAGTCTGAAGATGGTATACAAGGGGTCAGGCAACTGAGAAATAATAAGCTTCAAGTCAAATTCGGTGACGTTGTAAAAGCCAAAGCTTTTTATAGTGAGGCCCCTAGCGTCCTTTCTGCAAAATTGCCAAGTGGCAGCCAAAACAGCATAAAGTGCAAACTGAGGGAAGAAAAATCGTTTGGCCTAATAAGAGGACTTTCTGTTGATGTGGATGCTAATGAACTGGTAAAGCATAATCCTGGCCTTGTAGAGGAAGCCCTCCGCTTTGGACAAAAGCAAAACAGTCAGACTGACTTTCAAAAATAAACTGACCATGAACTTTGCCATGTCTAACGGAATCAAGCTTGGATACGACTTTTTCCGGGTAACGAAGTACAAGGAGGCCCCAAGAAGATTTTTCAGATGTCAAAGCTACAACCATCTCATTGAAAACTGCAAGAACAGTCCCAGATGCTCTAGATCTGCTGGACCTCACACTAGTAACAAAGACACGCCATGCAACAAGGAACCCAAATGCGTTTCTTGCGAAGGATCTCATATCTGCTTCAGCCTAACATGCCCTAAATTAAGAGAGATTCTGAAAAACAAGAGTAAACAATGAATAGGTCTCTTAAAGCTCAAGTCTGAACATCAATGGTTGTCGCAATAAAGAAAAGGCCATAGACAATCTTCTCCAGATTTATGACGTAATGTTTATCCAGGAGCATATGCTTTCTGGACTGAATACAAACTTCCTAAACAGATCCTGGTATCACGATGTCTTCATACAACCCGCAAGATCTACAGCAGGGTGTCCGTCCGGAGGCCTGGCAATATACGCTAGGAAGGAACTATCGGCTAAGCCGTCGATTAGAAGCAGTAATCTAGTATGTATCTCTGCTGAGGGAATCGAGTTCATCAATGTATACATGCCCACTAACTGCAACAATGCTGTCTCTCTAACGAAATTCTCAAAAGCAGCAGATGCCCTTGGACGACATTTGGAGTCTCTTGAGCATAGTGGGAGTAAGTGGCTAATAGCTGGGGACCTCAACTGCGACCCTACCATTGACCATATCCTGTCTGATATCTTTCTAAACTGCCTCCCAACCTCTTACAATATCTGGCCAAAGTCCCTGGATTTTATGTACACCCATACTAGTGGTCATACATCAAATATTGACCATGTACTTTCGTCCACATCCATCCCTGGTCTCCCAGTTACAGTGTGTACTGACGATCCGATTAGTGACCATGCCGGAATTTCGTTCCACCTGCATTCAGCACAGAGCTCTAATAACGCCTGTTCCAGAAGGTGGGTCTACAAGCAAAACTGGCAGAAGTGTAATATTGCCCTATATATTGCCATTGTTGCTTCGGTCCTTAGTTGCCTAAAAGTTCCGTTTCATCTACTCTGTACTGGGCCTTCCAACATGGCAGCCTCTATTGATTTCAACACTTACTATCATCAAGTTATCCACGCTCTGAAAGCTGCTGAATCGAAAGCGGTTCCTACAAGAAGAGTCAAAATTGGGACAGAGAAACCGATGTGGTCCGAATCCACGACGTGCTAAATTGGGGCTAATCATTTGGATTGCTTGTGGAAGACCGTTACGCGGGACTGTATTCGAGCTGAAACGGAGTACAAAACGTAAATACAAAGCTGAGATGAAAAAATTCCGTATTATCAGGCAACAGTTCACTGAGAACAAGAAATCATGGCGAAAACTAATTAGACCAGACGACCGTGCACCTAATACTTCCCTGACACTGCATGACTGGCACTCTTACTATACTTCAGTATACGGAGACGAGAATCTTGCCATAACCAACCAGTATGAAAAGGAAGTCACCAGCTGGTTTGCACGCTTCTCGGAACAGCGCTGTGTTGTTCCCATATCCCTGGAAAAGATCAAAATCGCGGTCAAAAAGGCACTTTCCAAAGGAAAAAATGGGACAGATGGCGATGGTCTCACAACAAACATCTCAAGCACTTACCTGAAAGTTTCTATTCCCACCTTCAGCTTATCTTCCAGATGTGCATCACCAGTGGTTTTGTACCAAACAGTTTCATGAAAGAAGTCATCACTTGTATCGCCAAGAAAGGAAAAGATCCCAATGACTGTAAATCTTACAGACCCATAACAGTCTCTTGCATCCTGAGCAAAGTGTTTGAGTATGTGATCTTCTCCGAACTGGATACTGGAGATTTCGGGGATAATCAACTTGGATTCCAGAAAGGTCTCGGTTGTCCAGAGGTTCATCGCCTTCTTGCTAACGTACTTCTGGACTCAGAGAGAAACAAGTCGCCTCTCTATATGTGTACTATAGATATTTCAAAAGCGTTCGACAGCGTCAACCACATGCAAGCAATGAATGCTCTACTGCTGAGAAGTGTAAGTGCGAGCATAGTGAAAACATTGAAATTCTGGTACGAAAATTCAGTAGTTTCTGCCAAATGGAAAGATAGAACATCAGATCCCTCCAAAATCAAAAGAGGCGTGTGGCAATGGAGCGTTCTTAGTCTTCTCATTTTCAAACATGCGATTTCTAAGATTCTGGACCGCATCTCACCCTCCCTTCTACTTCACGGTACCGACCTGTCTTACCTTGCATACGCTGACAACGTCCTTCTGCTCAGTAGATCGAAAGCTGACTTACAAGATAACCTGAGTCGACTCCACAGTGACTTTCTTTCTATTGGGCTCTCTATCAATATAGAGAAGTGCGAGTTTTTAACCTTCAACGCACCTAAAAGTGAATCTGTGACCCTCGGCAATCATGCAGTCCCTGCAGTGTCTGAGCTACGATATCTGGGTATCATGATTGCAGAAACTATCGGTAAAACCAGGCAATCCATCGTCAAGCAAACAACCACCGCCATTAAACGTGCTTACGGGTTGGGAGTGCCGAATCGCGGACACTACTCCAGGAAATCTCTAGCCTCAATTTATCGTTGAGTTTGCCAGCCACATGTAATCTATCTTGCCGGTGCATCCCATGTGCTGACAGTGAGAAACTGTGAAAAAATCCGAAAGTGCTATTATAAATATGCAAAATTTCTACTGTATATATCCAAGCGATACCGGAATTCTCG
>JAQQPU010003087.1:18859-31426 GCA_029168905.1 Artemia sp. Kazakhstan ARC1039 | reverse complement strand
TAAAGAAAAGTAAAGGTCATATTAAACTTAAGATCAGTAGAAATAGAAGCCTACAATAACTCAAACTCAAAACGACCAGAAATTATTATTAAAGAATAAAAAAGGAAAGGAGAATAATTGGTATGGCTGTAACACTGCATATAAATTTATATAAATGTATATATAGTGGGCTGTAATAATGCAAAAGGTAAATATAACATTGGTTTAAGAATGGAAAGAAAGACAAAGAACGAATTTACAACGATAATCAAATTAAATTCTTTATTCTTAAAGGTGTTTATTCTTTAAAGTTCAGGAAAGGTCTGCCCATTTCATACGAAAACATTCATTGAAAACGAAACTAGCTTTATCTCGGCTCTCCGCCAAAACATGTAATTAGCCTTTTCAAGTCACAAAGGAACTACAATCTGAGAAAATAAATATCACGACGTGAAAAAAAAATGATAAACCATCCAGTGGCGGATCTAGAGGGGGGGCTCCCCCCTAACGTAGCCTAAAGTAGTGTAATTTACCTAATTTAACGCAAGTTTGAATTAATCAAACTAGCTCCTAACGTAAGTTTATCGGATCAACCTATTTTGCCCCCCGCCTAAAAATTCCTGGATCCGCCCCTGAAACATCACATCTATTCCACCAGTTATTAGAAGAAAAATTTTTTCTTTATTTTCACAAATTTCATCAACACCCCGCCCCCTTTTTTAGAAATCCTAAATAGGCCAATCAGTTAGGTCCACTGTATATAAATAATAGATTAAGTCATAATTTGTATATAAATTAAGTCATACCTGTGAGATGGAACTGTTGCAAACCACTTGGCCGGCTCACCAAGTTGTTTTCTGCTTTCGCAATTACGAATAATACAATTTCGAACCATTTCTCATTGATTGACGCATACACACTAACCCGCTAATGCATGAAGAAGTGGGAGGAGCTTTTTGTTCGCACCGAGAATGAAGAGCCAGAAATCATCTGCGGTAAACTTACTGCCAATTATATATACAGTGGTAAGGAGCAACCCGGCTTAATAGTAATCGAAACTCTAAAGAAAACGGAATTTTAATACCAATAGGTACATCACAAGAATCAGATTTTTATGCTGATTTCAAATATAGAAGTTTCATCGAATTTAGTCTTATCCATCAAAAGTTACGCGCCTGAGAAAATTTGCCTTGTTTTCAAAAAAGGGGGAACCCTCCCCCTAAAAGTCATAGAACCGTAATGAAAATCACACCATCAGATTCAGCGTATCAGAGAACCTTACAGTAGAGGTTTCAAGCTCCTATCTGAATAAATTTGGAATTTTGTATTTTTTGCCAGAAGGAAGATCACAGATGCGTGCTTATTTTTTTTTTTTTTTTCTTTTTCCCAGGGGTGATCGTATCGACCCAGTGGTCCTAGAATATCGCGGGAGGGCTCATTTGAATGGAAATTAAAAGTTCTAGTGCACTTTTTAAGTGACCAAAAAAAAATGGAGGGCAACTAGGTCCCCTCCCACGCTCATTTTTTTCCCAAAGTCACCCGATAAAAATTTTGAGATAGCTATTTTGTTCAGTATGGTTGAAAAATATAATAACTATGACTTTGAGGATGATTAATCCCCCACAGTCCCCGGGGAAAGGGCTGCAAGTTATGAACTTTGCCCAATGTTTACATATAGTATTGGTTATTGGGAACTATACAGAAGTTTTCAGGGGGGATTTTTTCTGGTATTGGGGGGAGGGCTGGGTCTGGGGTTACATGGGAGTATCTTTTCATGGAGGAAGTTTTCATGTGGGAAGGACATTGCTATGAAGGGGGCACCGGATTTCCCAGCATTATTTAAAAAAACGATCAGAAATTAAATAAAACAAACAAGTTTTTCAACTGAAAGTAAGGAGCAACATCAAAACTTAAAACAAACAGAAATTATTACGTATATGATTGGGTTCGCCCCATTGTCAATACCTCGCTCTTTACACTAAAGTTTTTTTTAGTACTTTCATAAGATCTATTTATTCTAATTAACGGCCTTTGTGATTAAGGGGTCATACTTAAAGAATTGGAACAAAATTTGAACTTTGGCGTAAATAGCGAGGCATTGAACAGGGGGCGAACCCCCTAATATACGTAACAAAACATACGAATATAGAAGTTCGTTACGTAAGTTAATTCGTAAGTTACGTATATTTATTACTAATAAAAACGTTCGTAAATAAAATTAAACAACTTTTGAGAAAGCCATTTAACCAAAAAAAAAGTGAAATTAATATGAAAATTTTGTTTTAATTATTCATGTACGGTGAGCCAAAATCAAAACCTGCATTAATTCAAAGACGTTCAGAAATTAAACAAAAAATAAGTTTTTTAACTGATAATAAGGAGCGAAATTATAACTTAAAACGAACAGAAATTATTCCGTATATGAAAGGGACTGTCCCCTCCTCAATGCCTCGCTCTTTACGCTAAAGTTTGACTCTGTCTCGGAGCTTTATTTTTTAAAACAATAACTTTAGCGTAAAAAGCGAGGCATTGAGGAGGGGACAGTCCCTTTCATATGCGGAATAATTTCTGTTCGTTTTAAGTTATAATTTCGCTCCTTACTTTCAGTTAAAAAAAACTTGTTTTATTTATTTAACAAGCTTCTAGAGGTAAGTCTTGTTTTAGAAAATGTCATTATGAATTTGTAAAATTATATCAGGCAAGTGCTTAGATACTAATAACTTATTTATGTAAAGAAAAACACTTAAATCAATTTGGTTTCAGAATGGTTTAAATAAGGTTAATGTGTAATATTTTGTTTCTTGCCTTTTGTTTTATGTATGTTGGAAAGGGATAATAAAGAAATAGTCTTAATTCGAAATTTGATCTAAAGTATTTTATTTCCTCTTTGCAGATCATGGACCATCAGTGGATCATAAAAGCTTTGTAACATGGCCAGTGTTGATGAGCCATTAGCTGTGACTGAATTTATGAATAGTGCTCTTGTGTGTTGGCTTAAAAGTTTCTCCAAGAATGGGAAATCAGAGAAAGAGTTGGATTATCTGGATTTGGCCAATGGCCCATTTTTAGAGGAAATTTTAAACCAAATGTAAGTATTCTTGTGTTTTAAGAAATTATGAAATTTCAAAATTTTGATGATTAAATAACGTGACGCTTGTGGTATGGAAAAGTGACATTAAAACAAAATTATATAAATTATCCTGTATATGGGGGGGGGGCTGCCATCCTCCTCAACTCTTCTTCTGTCACTTTGCTTCATGACAAATTTATTAGTAGTTACTTGTAAAATTTTTGGTTCAAATGTTTTGAAACTCAGCAAAAAAAAAAACGCTCACAATTTCCAACTGACAATATTTGTTGAACTTTAGGATTCTCTCAAGAATTTCTCTTGACTTTCTAAAATCAAAGTTTAATATAAAGAGTGGACAGTTGAAGGGGGATAGTTTGTTCATATGTAAGATAATCTATTGTTTTAAATTTTTACATTGCTTTTTACTTCAGCTCGAACTAGTTTTGTTAAATTTCTGTGTGTTTTTAACACCGTAGTCAGGGTCATCCTAAGGAGCAGGAGCATGGAAGGGCCGTCTCCCCCCTTCAACCCATTGCTGCTAACCCGTAAGTTAAGCTTTAATAGGACAATGCTTTAAGGATAAAAGCTTGTGTAGTGTTTTCTTTATGCAAGAAATGGGATTTTCCTGAATTTGAGGGAGGCTGCTATCCCCATAAAAAATATAGCCTTTTTACTAAGACTCGAGTTTTTGTCGCAATTTTTTAATATAAATGATGTCAGATTTTCATTAAAATCTAGTGCTTCCGTAGTAAAACCCCTCTCCCCTCCTGTGAACGTATAATTCAAGCTTAGTTCAAATATGAACACTTCTCCAAATGAAGGGAAGTTAGGGGGCATTTCCCCTTCTACTCTATATTGCCTTGAAGGACCAGGCGTAAAAAGTTTGAAAATTATGTGCCTTAAATTTCGCTTTTGAGGCTTTAGCTCTACCCCATTCACATAAGTAGATTCACCCTCCCCCTAATAGTGACGTTCAATTTGGGATTAAAGCCTAGCACTTATAAATTAGTTATTAGAGACAGTCTCCAACAACAATTGATTTTGTATGGATTGTATTCATGTTTAGAAATAAATATGGGTACTGGTGCTTTATACCTAACACAGTGCTATATACTATGCAAGGAAACCAGACATGGAGACCCGTAAAACGGGTATTTACTATCCAAATTGATCGCAAAGCGTGGTTTCTCATTGAATTTACAATATTTAACTGTTTTTTTTGGGGGGGGGGAAGGTACCTAGGTTAGGTTAGGTTACGTACTTAATATATGCTATGCTTTACCAGTGGCGGATCCAGGGGATGGGTGAGGGGGGCGCGCTCCCCCCTAACGTAGTCTAAAGTAGTGTAATTTACTTAATTAACGCAAGTTTGCGTTAATTAAACTTGCTCCTAACGCAAGTTTATCGGATCAACCTGTTTTGCACCCCCCTAAAAAAAATCCTGGATCCGCCCTTGTGTTTTATCCCCCGTCTGTAACCTATCTTAAAAGTTAGGTTACAGACGAATATTGATTAACCATTTCATTATAAAAACCTTACTGTGCCATTATAAAGATCTTACTGCGTTATATTTTGTTTTAACTGTGTGTTTGTTTAATTAAATGGAGAAAGAACTTTATTATTAAGAGTTCTGGTTTCTTGTATAAAAAAATAAAAATAGAACATAATGAATCAATGCAACCGGATTAGTTTCCAGTCGAAGTTCCCTTGGTTCGGAAACTTTAATGACATGAAATGTTAAGCAGAATTACATAAAAGTATAAAAAATTATATAATAGTAAATTATATAATAATAGTATGAAATTATATAATAATAAATAGTATGAAATCATACATAAAAGTATGAAAAATTTCGCACTTAAAATCAATATAACCACGTTTTTCTTCAAACATTTATGATCCCTGATAATATCCCCTTGGTCATAGTTTAGAATGTACTTGATCTTACATCCAATATTCCCTGAAAGTTGCAGTTGGGTCCTTTAAGCTTTTAATTTACATCCTTAGCCACAACTGGGATGTTGTAGGTTTGTGTTTTTGACAAATAGGATACTAATACTGTCTTTTGATATGCATCTTTGACGAGAGTTCCTGAACTTGGGTTTAGACTTCCTTTGGTTTGAAGAATGTTTGACAATAATAATACTACTGATGTCTTACACATTTTGAAGCTCTACCATAGCTCACTTACAGCAAAGCTATTGTAAACAGTTAACTTCTATTTGGCTGCATTTAAAGACCTTGCGGTTTGGCATTATTTGATGCTTTAAGTTAAAAGCATCCAATTTATTTCCTTTTCCACGTCAATGAACTTGATTTCGAGGTTTTTTTTCCTGTCAATTTGGTTCTTTTTTTTTATATGAGTAAAAGCACAATAGTTTCGTGATTAATGATTGTGTAAATTGGATCATGTATTGACTAGCAGCGTGCGTCGTTGTCATTCACCTTTCAAATCGATGAGGATATGGATCATCTTCGTTGTGAACATGCGTTGACATAAAGTTTGAGGACTACAAGGCACTAATTTTTGGTACGAGAACACACAGTTTTTGAGTCCTTGTAGTCCTCGTCTTTTGGTAAATTATGTTTTCCTCTCTCTTATAATTCAGACTCGTGTGCCTCAGCTGAAGATGGAGGGGGGGTTGGCTTAGTCTTTCGCCTAAATCTCGAAATTTTACCGTTTGATCTCCCTAGTATCTTATATTCTTCAAGTTATTTGCCTGTTTGTGTGTTATTTTAGTTTGCCATACCCTAAAATAAGTTAGTAAGTGCCTACTGGTACAATGTCCTGAAGTCTGGCTTTGTATTTATGATAAAGGGTTAATTAGAGCAGAATCGACATCTGTCTGTAGAATAATCGAGTATACAATTCACGGTCCGATCAGTGTTACGTAAGGGTTCCCTCCTCTATCGGCCACGTTCCTCCAGTGACCAGCTTTTGGCCCCTGAATCCTAAAAGAACCGAAGTTTTGTGTATTTCGTCAACTTTTAAGGTACTGATACCCTATCTTTGTCTAAAAAGTCATACAAAATGCGCATTGTAATGAAAAAAAATATGTTTTTTAAAAGAAATGATTTAGTGATGTAAGGATTTATAGATTTACTGCGAGTGAAATTAGGCCCATAAAAATTATAATTTCGCTTACCAAACTGTAAGTATACGCATTAAAGCAAACTTTTCCCGGAGGATATGGTATCTGCGGGATGGACGTGATTTCAGCATTTCGATTAAGGGGGGGGGTACAAATCCGGGGTCAGGGATATGATATAACCTTCAGGGGAAAGGGGGGTGTTTCTGGGGGCCTCCCCGAGAAAATTTGTGAAAAATACAAGCCTAAAAGTGTTTTTAAGCTGTTTAAAAGCTCATTATGGAAAATCATTTCACAATAGATACCGCGTATCCAAAGGTAAAAATTAAAGGTGGCTCGGGCCTGTCTTCAATAAACATTTTTCTTCAAGCGGTAACGAGAAAAGTCACTATTTAGCAGAGATGTTACTCGATTTAATAAAAAAAACAACAACATTAGGCTACACAATGTATAATAAACAATACACACATACATTAAACAAACATAAAGTTAAGTTGGAATTTCTGCTTCCCCATCTGTTCGGTGGTGGATTCTCTCCGGCGGATTCTCAAGGTCCGGTGTGCATGGCACGTATCTTTTTTTTTCATTTAGCTTACCCTATCAAACTAGAAGCAAAACTAGTGCTTTCGTAATTTTTGTCGTATCGACGTTAATTCAGTAAATGATAAACTGAAACGTACCGTCCCCTCCCCTCTAACGACGGCTATGTCTCTGGGCAGTCTCGCTTGATGGTCCTATTGCAGTCATACGTTTATAGTCAGTGTTCCAGGGACCGTTCTTTCAAGGGGTGGCTCACATTCGCCGCAGTTGGTTTGAGGGTGGATATCAGGGTAATCGGGGCGCTGATAACGAATATTGGGGTGTGCAAGTTCGCACGCGTGTAGAACATGATCATTTTAGCCTATAAAGTCAAATTTGGCCGATAATGACGTCATAATGCTCTTGATTTTTTTTACACGGTAAAATAAACTGAAAACTTTAATAAACCTGACATATTCTGAATCCTAAGAATGAGCACTTTCACGTGGTATTTTTATTTTTACCCACAACCTTTATTTTTGTAGTTAACCCCTACTTAATTTTGAAAACAAGGTTTTTTAAAATAATTTTTCGTAGTTTTTTCGGTTTTTCTGAAGTTTTTATCTACATAAGTATATTTTTTATGCTTTATTTGAGTTCTGCTTGTCATAACGAGTCAAACCATGTGCCTCTTTTCCAAAAAATCTTAATTCTTGAACAACTATTTATTTTTTCTAAATAACGTCATGGCTTTCAGAAATTAGCCTACAATGACCAAGTTTTTTTTTATATTCTTTTATCTATTAAAAAAAAAAATGAAAAAGAATCAAACTGCACATCATTCAAACTGTCAGAATGTTCTTTACATGTTGTTAATAAAAACGAAGTCGAGACTTAAATCTGTAAGAATATATAAGCGTTTGAACAAGAAAATTCCCCCCCCCCCCAAACAAAAAAAAATTTTTCTGAATAGTGGCGTTTCACTCAAAATATTTTCAACACAACACAATAATTTTTATCTCACCAAACGGTAGATCGCTCTTTTCTGAATCAAATCATGTATTTACATTCTATACAACTAATATTTTTAACCAGGGGAAAAAAACTACTACTACTGTAGAAGTGATACCATCTGGCTTCAAATGGTGGTTCAAATCGCTTTTTCTTTTTCGTCTTCGTCTTCAGACTCGTTCTGATTCACATCGGAAAGTAGGCATTTTTGGGGGTCAGCTCCACACTTGCATGCGCTGTCACAGAACCCTATTTATGAGCATTTGCAGCGCGTGCCGCACCTCGTCTTGTTACAGTGGCAAAAAGAAAGCGAAGCTAGCCCTTGCGGCATCGCAGAAACTAGGTCTGGCTTCAGTTCATGATCTTCAATTCTCCAGCTCATATTGGTAGCCTGAGGTAAGTGAATACGGGGCTTGTGGCTTTGGATCCAAATCAGTGACTGGAACATGCACCTTTTCAAATGAAGCAGAAACGAGATATCAGTTGGTGGTAAACGCTGCAAATCCTCCAATCTTGGGTACAAATGTGCTCAATGGCCATTCAGACTATTGAAGTTAGTCACACTTCTGCCATAAACTGTAACCACAAGCTGTTTACAGACGTTGACTAAGCCATCACTTTGCACAGATGATGGGTTCTCTGCAAGGGCTCGAATTTTATCACCTAAATACCCCAACAAAGTTTCCAAAGACTTCGCAGCTCGAAAAAAGCGGACCTTTCCAGTTCCATACAGAAAGCTTGTGGTGTCACATCCAGTCAAGCTGTGGACAAGCGGCAAGGCGTTGCAAAATGTTACTCCTGGTTTATGTTCTGCCGTATGAATAGGTGTGCAGTAGGATGGAAACTTAACCCAGAGCTGCTAGAGGCCGAGACTAGCAAGATACTGGAAGTAGTATGCAGCTAGTAAGACGATATCAGTATCGTTGGCTTGTATTATCACAAGTGTGCTTTTTCGTCTTGCGGCAACTGCTGTGTGTTATAAGACCCGAGTGTCTGCTTCCTTATGGCCAGACGAGAGATCGTCATCAACGGAGCTTCCATGGGGCGAAACGGTAACAGCTCTATGTCGACTCTCGAAAGCATCAGCAAGATCAAGCATCAAGAGTTAACCTTTGGCTGAGCGACTACTGAGAATCCCGTCCCAGAGTGTTGCAACTTTGTTGGAGGAAGTGAACAGGCTGGAAATATTTCCTCTAGGATCTCCTATTCTTTCTCGACAGCCAGATGCTTCTTTGATGTTGAACGAGTTGTCATCACGGGTTCTATCGTCACTAAGACCGTCATACCTGTCACCAACCAAATGGATAGACTGACAAGCTTCGTGCATGTTCCTAAGAATCCCATTGTAAACTCTTATTCCAAAATCTGCTAGCATCTCATTTTGTTCTGGTCGATAACACCTTGTGACACTCATGACATCAACTATATAATCAGATCAAGGAGAGTCTTCAAACAGCGTACGTGGAATCATTTTTGGCCATGACTGCAAGCCGGACTCTTGCAGAATGTAGTTCAAGGCTGTTGACTTGGTACCAGTACGTAGCTGAGGCTCCCTACGCCTTGATGATAATACTGCAATTGAGGCCGGATATGGCTGTAGCTCGTACTTCAGCAGCTCACAGAGAGACGAAGTATGTGTTGAATTTGCAAGATGCAGAGCTCGTTTAAGCAGGTCAGTTTCCCCAAAAATTGTTTTTGGGGGCTGTTTCTTTTTTTCCTTTTTTGGCAACAGGCAAAAGTTTGCACTATGCCAACTTTTACTTTCGTGGATATCCCTTTAAGATATGAGCTCATGGCTTCTAAGCCAATGACTCGGAAGTTCAGCAGACTATTTGCTGCGGCTTCTGGAGCTCTATCCCCGGTCATAAAGTTGTGCAGCCCTGTTCCCGTCGTCTTGAATGGGTTTCCAAGCAACTCTACCAAGTCCATAACCCAATTTCTGCCTTTTATTGTCAGATTCGTAAACGCAGTGGTATCTTCATGATGCTTCATTGCCTCGTCATCCATATTCAGGTTTGCTTTCAGCGTTCTGGTGACTGCTGCGAGAAAGGGGATAGTAGCCAGATATCGATTCCTGGCATTTTCATTCTTTGTCGAACCATCGATACCAGAAACTCCTCGATGGCCTTTGATGTCCCGATTCACGATCGACTCTATTCAGATTCAGATCGCATGCAATGCTGCAAAACGGCTTGGTTGTTTTCCTAACAACAAATTGCCACTCACAAACTCTCTGTGAACTTCTGGCGCTTTTGCAGGCAGGCGTAGTATTTCTTCTAGGTAGTTAAGCGCAGCTGCGGCGTATTTATGGTTTCCAGATGCGAAAAAAATTGGAATCATCTCTTTTGTGGCGTTTAAGTGTGATCCCCAGTCCGCAGCTCTTTCAGCATAAAGATAGTCGTTTCCGGTACGGATAAGATCTAAATAGTTATCCAGAGGCTATGATTCCTTATGATAGATCTGGACTCGTTGTACTTCGAGAAAAACGGAGCAATGCTGTCCAACGCATCTCTTATCTGTTTACATGCTTCAGAACTAGTTGCACCAACATGGTGTACCTCACGCAAGACAACTGACACCCCCTAAAATCGTTGTTGCCGGAATCCTTACCTTTAGCTAGATCAGATAAATATAATAAATCCTTTCCTTTTATGTCGTAGTTTTCAGTACTTTATGCAATAGTCAGTAATCCAAGGCTCGCTATCGTTCGAAAAAGGGAAAGGGTGGCTCACATCAGCCGCAGTTGGATTGAGTATGGATGCCGGGGTAATCTAAGGTGCTTAAAAGGAGTATCGGGGTGCACATGCTCGCACTAGTGTAGGACTTGACGATTTTTGCCTATAAAGGAGAAATCGGCCTTTTATGGCTGAGTACTTTATGGAACTAAAACCTGGACCCGGTATGTAAGATGCTTGGCTTTTTTTATTGCTATGGAAACCAAATTCGCGCTTGCGATCGCTGAACGAGGCATCTGTTGTTTTTTTTTTCCTGGTTAAAAATATTAGTTGTATAGATTCATTTGATTCAGATTTCATTATTTGATTCAGAAAAGAGCGATTTGGTGAGATAAAATTATAGGTTGTGTTGAAAATATTTAGAGTAAAATGCCACTATTCAGAAAATTTTCTTTTTTTGGGGGGGGGATTTTCTTGTTCAAACGTTTATATATTCTTGCAGATTCAAATCTCGACTTCGTTTTTATTAACAATGTGTAAAAAAGATTCTGACGGTTCGAATAATGTGCAGTTTGTTTCGTTTTCATTTTTTCTTAACAGCTAAAAAAATTAAAAAAAACACTTGGTCATTGTAGGGTAATTTCTGAAAGCTATGACGTTATTTAGAAAAAATAAATAGTTGCTCAAGAATTAATATTTTTTGGAAAAGAGGCACATAGTATGACTTGTAATGAGGAGTAGAATTCAAATAAAGCATAAAAAATATACTTATGTAGGCAAAAATCTCAGAAAAACCGAAAAAAAAACTAAGAAAAAGTATATTAAAATCCTTGTTTTCAAAATTGAATAGGGGTTTGAATGATAGCGAGCCTTGGATCACTGACTATTACAATATTACATCCCATTTATCTATATGCCGCACCTTCATGACCATCACACTGCTCGTCTCCGACCAATGTCAGCAAGATGAGTTTCGAAGGGTCGGTGTAGTGGCATAATTTCGTCAAAATCCGAGGGGGCGGGGCAAAGCTGGAGCCAATTTTCCTAAATCAAGTGAAAACTGAAAAATTAGTCATATATTACCATAAAGGCAAAGATATACTAAAAAAACTGACACGTTTCTCTGGAAACTTGAATTATGCAGGCTTACCTTAATTTTGACCAGATTTTTGCAGACACTAAATTTCAGCAAGGGGGGGGCAAACATGGTTCTGGAGGGGTTAATTGCAACCCCCCTTGCCCCATAGCAAATTACACCCCTGGGTCGGGAGTGACTAATTTGGGGTTTGAAAATGATCAGAGGGCAAAGTGACGGCTTGGCCACCTCCACAGGTCCACATGGCACAGGATCAATATTTCATGAAATCTATTTCAAGCGGCCGGAAGATCCAATAAATTTGTCTCCAAAGGGATGTGATCCGTACTGTCCCAGGGGAAAGTGTCCAAAATTATCCAAATAACCGATTAGCAACAGAGGATTTATAGATACATTTTAATACGATAGAAAGGTGGGCATGTCACACATTGTTGAAGTAAGTCATACAAGAATTTTCGGTTGGTATGATTTGTATAATATAATTGATGAAAACTTCCTGTAAAATTGTAAACACTAGCAATTTGCAATTTTTCTAATTGTCAGTAAAGCACAAATTGAAGGTTAGCGTAAAGAGCAAGGGGCTAGCAACGTCCCTCCTAGTAATTCGGATAGCTCCTGTTCGTTATGTTTTAAAATCGCTCAGGACTTTCTTGCAAGGAAGGTTGTTTTTTCCAGTTGACTTACTCGTCTTCTTTTGTTTTTAGACCTACAAATTAAATTTTGGGAAGAGGGGGTTTGACACACCAACGCAAGGTAGGATAATTGAAGGTTTATCGTAAGCTACGCGCAGATACTAAAATACAAATAAAGGGAACCTATTGCAATAAGGGGAGGGGGTGTTGGGCATGGGCCAAAAGCCTCCCTTGTACAAGTGTTTGGTGTCTCATGTGTGCATACATACAAAGTTATATAGACTGGCTGTCTAAAACGAATAAGGCTCCTTGCAAAATCAAGTTCGAACCATCGGAATTAGAACCAATTAGGTTAGACTATAATGGGGAACGGTAGTCAGCGTGTTTTGATCAAAGAAACTAAACAAAAGACATCAGACGAGACTGTGACCCTCACCAATCTGTAGAGTAAGATCAAAGAATATATATATATATATATATATATATTCTTTGATCT
>JAQQPU010003086.1:39518-61976 GCA_029168905.1 Artemia sp. Kazakhstan ARC1039 | reverse complement strand
AAACTAGTGCCCAAAGGAATCTCTTTGGGCTCCGTAGGCTGGCTTACCGAGGGACCTTGACTTTTGGTAATGTCCCAAAAGACTTTCAGAGTAACATATATATGTATTGCATAAACATATGAAAGGAATAATGCAGTCCCAACTTTGCATAAGCGAATTGCATACTTCTGACTTTAAAGATTTTGAAACTGAACTCACGTAATAATCGACAATTGTTAAGGTTATTGACCGTGTTTTTATGGTCCGTTAAAATTAGTAGTCTTAAGTGTTGGTAGTAAATTTTTTTATTTCACCCCTTTATATGCACAATGAATGGTTGTTGTTAGATGATGTTGTCATCGAAACTGTCACTTTGTTACAATTGTTCGTTAGGATAGTTGAAACAAGTCTTGAATACGTATTTTCTGTCAGGTTATCCCGACTTATGTGGAGCAAGAATGGCATAAAAATGTCCCGGCTTCATACCAGGGAATATTCCACTTTTGCTTTTGGAAGTTTGGAAAATGGATTGAAGTGGTCATTGACGATTTGCTACCGACTTTGAACGGAGAACTAATTTTTACTGGTAAGTTTATAGCAACGGGAAAATGAGGTATTACTTTCCTATAATTATGTGGTAAAAAGAAGGGTGCTTTAATTTCATTTGTTTACGACTGCGGCGTGTTTTCTTAAGCCAATCACGTCATATATCAGAAAGAAAAGCTAAATGGCTATATATCACGTCCAAATGGACCTTGAAGTAGAAGAAATGTCTTTTTGAAATTACGTTTTTTTATTGGACCTTTAACTTTTGCCTTAGCTTGTCTTTCGTCATTGTGAAAGACATATCGCCGAACCTTTGTTTGTTTTGACTGTTCCCCTCCTCAACGCCTCGCTCTTTACGCTAAAGTTTGACTTTCTCACAACTCTATTTTTTTTAAACAATAAAAAAACTTTAGCGTAAAGAGCGAGGCGTTGAGGAGGGGACAGCCCCTTTCATATACGGAATAATTTCTGTTCGTTTTAAGTTTTAACGTCGTTCCTTACTTTCAGTTAAAAAAAACTTGTTTTTTTTATTTAATTTTTTGCAGATAGGAGCTTGAAACTTCTATAGTAGGGTTCTCTGATTCGCTGAATCTAATGTTGTGATTTAGCATAAAGGAATGGGATAAAAAGAAGATTATAGTCGACTAGGAATGGCAATCCATGGTCTATCTTCTAGAAAATTAAAATGTCAGCTAAAGACTACTGGAGTGGACCTTAACAACAGTGCAGGAGGTGTTTGTTCTAAGTATCTAACAATGCCGATTCAGGGGCTTTTGACTCTTCCCTTTAGTTATAAATTACGATCTAGAGACTGTTCTGGAACAGTTTGCAAGGTTGGGTTCATGTTTTGTGTAAAAATTATAATAATTATTACTAAGTGTTCTTTTTTTGCTTTAATAATTAATAGAATTTAAAAAACATATTTGTGTTAAATAATTCGAGAGATTTAGGCCAATATTGAATGGGGGTTTGCAACAAGGTTAAAAGCAGAGGATAATACTGAAAGAAAATGACAAGTGTGTCAGGGCTGAATACGGGTTTGAACATAAATTAAAGTCTTTCAGTATACAGGGGAGTATTGCAGAAAATAGAATTTTTGGCAACCAGTTAAATAGCTTGCTTGAGAAGTTTAATGCTTTAAGTAAGGCATGCATTTGCTGCAATTTCAAGGCTGAGCACTTGAAGTATCTGTGTGTTTTTCCCAGATCAGTGATTCAGTGGATATTGTTATGTTATTTATGTTGTGTTTTTCTTCTTATTTCCTTGTGGATTATATTATTTTGTTTTTTCGTTTTTTACTCCAAATGTTTAATCCGCTTCAACCGTTATAGATGATGGTCGTACAAAACCAACTCCAAAGGATCCAGAGAAGGTGGAGCCTCCCCCAGAAGAATACAAGTGCTTATATAGGGCACAACTTAGGAAGCAGAAAATTAGCACAGTTGTAAGTTCTCTTTCTTCCTCTTTTTTTCTTTATAATCCATAGGAATTCTCATTCTTCATTTTTCTTTTTCATTTCTTCTTTCCCTGAAAATACCACAATTTAACTTCTCTTCATTAGGGTACACTCTTTCAGGACCCTGTCTGGACTCTCTCTGCCTGGAAAAACTGTTGAAATCTTAGATTCAATTATTTGAGTTAGTCAGTAAGATTTTCAGGGTTTGACAGGGTTTAAAATATCAAAGAAAGTATGCAATTGTTTACCAGTTTTCTTTCCATTTTCAGTGAACTGATACCCCAATATAGCTAGAAATCTTTGTTAATTTATGAACTAGGATTCTGACTCTTGCAATGACCTTGATGTTTTAGCTCTTTACTAAGTGTTCTAAGTATAGTAAAGTCCATAAATGTGTAATTTTCTTCTATATCCATCCTCTCCCTGGCAATGTTTCGGCCGAATTGTCTCTGCCTTTACCAGAAACTAATAAACTTTTCATTGCAGATTTGTCTTGCAATCTTTTACTTTGCACAATTGATCTAAAATAATATTATTTTAGTCATGGAACTTTTTGAGTTTGAAAATTATCAAACAGTTCGTGGTAACAAACTGTAAGTAAGGAACCACTCGGCTCAATAGCTACCGAAACTTTAAAGAACTCAATTTTAATATCAAAAGAATCAACTCATTATGCTGATTCTAATACGTAAGATTCATCAAGTTTAGTGTTACCCATCAAAAGTTGTGAGCCTGAGAAAATTTGCCTGATTTTTGAAATAGGGGGGGTAACACTCCCTAGAATTAAAGAAATCTTAATGAAAATCACACCATCAGATTCAGCGTACCAGAGAAACCAACTGTGGAAGTTTCAAGGTCCTATCTTCAATAATCTGGAATTTTGCTATTTTTGCCAGAAGACAGGTCATGGATGCGTGTTTATTTATTTTTTTTCTCTCAGGGGTGATTGCATCGAAATAATAGTCCTAGAAGATTGAGAGAGGGTGCATTCAAAACGAAATTAAAAGTTCTAGTGCCCTTTTTAAATGACCAAAAAGATTGGAGGACAACTGGGTCCTCTTCCATGGCCCATTTTTTTTCCAAAATTATCTGATCATAATTTTGAGATAACCATTTTGTTCAGTATAGTTGAAAGATCAAATAATTATGTCTTTACCTGTAAAATGACCCCCCATAGTCCGTGGGGAGAGGCCTGTAAGTTATGAGATTCGCCCATTGTTTACTTATAGTATTTGTTATTGGGAAGTATACAGACATTTTTGTGGTGGGGGGCTGTTCTTGGGGTAGATTTCTGTAAGGAGAATCTTCCTTGGGGAGGGAAATTTTTGGGGGGTAAATATTCGAGGGGAAATGTTGCACTGGGGGGATTTGACAGAATTACTATACGAAATTCTTCTTAATTGTCTTACATTCTCTTTGCCAAATTTTGCATGTGGAGATGTTCCGGGAAATTATCCAGGGGCTTTTTCCGCGTGTTTGATTCCCGGGAAATAATTTCTACGGTAAGGGGCATTTCTGGAGTGATCGAGAAATCGATTAGAAATTGAAGTCTTATCCAAATGAAAGAATTCTAAGGAGAATTTTTCAGGCCGAATCGTCCGCAAACAATTTTACAGGGAAGGGGATTCTCAGCTAGGATGTAATTGTCTGGGAGGAATTTGACGGTGAGGGGTGGGTGCAGTTTGCGTTGGATGAAATTTCCACGGAGGAGTTTTCCGTGAGAAAGGGATATATTTCATAGAGGATGAGCCAGGTTTACCGGCATTATTTGAAAAACGAACAGAAAAATTATTCCATATATAAACCGTTGTCCCCTCCTCAATACCTGGCTCTTTACGCTAAAGTTTGACTCTTTGTTCCAATTTTTTAAGAGCGTCTACTGAGACACGGGGGGCCGTTTAGTTAGAATAGGAAGATGTTTTAAAAGTGCTAACAGCTTTAGCGTAAAGAGTAAGGTATTGAGGAGGGGGCAACCCTTCATATTCGGATTAAATCTGCCAAAATTAATTTGCAAATTTTGTTTTAATTTTTTCATGTACGGTGAGCCAAATTCGAACTGCATTATTTGAAAAACATTCAGAAATTAAATAATAAAAAACAATTTTAGCTGAAAGTAAGGAGCTACGTTAAAACTTAAAACGAACAGAAATTATTCCGTATATGAAAGGGGCTGTTCCCTCCTCAACGCCTTGCTCTTTACGCTAAAGTTTTTATTGTTTTAAAAAGTAGAGTTGTGACAGAGTCAAACTTTAGCGTAAAGAGTGATGCGTTGAGGAGGGGGCATCCCCTTTTATGTACGGAATAATTTCTGTTCGTTTTAAGTTTTAATGTCGCTCCTTACTTTCAGTTAGATTTATTTTTATTTAATGGTTTCAAAACACTTGTTCTGATCTTGATCTTACTTAATAATAAACCCTTTATGATGACCTTCTCTTTTAGGAAACAGCACTTAACAAACCTTCTCATATTCTTTCTTTTTAACTCTTCATTATTTCTGTTTAAGTATATGTTTTAGTAATTTTTGTGATTAATATTCTGTTTTAGTAATATCTTGCTTTCTACTTTATGACCTGGCTTCACAGGTGCCATCAGACAGCTAGAAGGGGTGAGGGGGGACTATCTAGGAAACAGAAAAACGGTTAATTAATGTATTAAAAGAGTAGTATGAGAAATGGTCGTATTTAAATCATAGTAAAAAACGAAACTCGTTGAAGTACCCCCCCCCCCCTAGGTAAACGATGGGCAGGTGAAATCGTTATGCGAAATCTGGCTAATATCTCTGATTTGAAGTGAAAGTCTTCCTAGAAAATTTTTCTATCTAAAAAAGATGTTTTTTATTTATTTTAGTTTCACATCTAAAAACGGGTGGGCATGGAATACTGCTAGCAAGCCAAAATCCAACTTCTACTGTAACCTATAATAAGAACTCTTTTTATTGATTTAAGATAGGGTAGATTGTGTTTTCGAGAGCTAAAATTTAAAAAATGAACAGACCTAGACAACCCGTTCTTTTTTTTTGTAAAAGACGGTGAAAGCTCTGACTTCATAACGAAATACCATTCAGTGTCAAACCTTCTTCTATATGCTTAATCGAAATTCAAATATGGGAATACAAAAGGAACGTTATTTTCATATTTTACTTTTCTAATTTAGTAACTGAAAAATGCATTCACAAGCTCAAGAAAGTGGGACAAGTCAACTAGAGCTAAGGAGAAAAACGGTCAGAGTAGCCGTGACCGTGAGGGTAAAATGCTTTAAGTTGAATCTAGTTCAACTAAATCCCAAGATTCAAATGCTCTCATAGTTTGTTTTGCATAGTTTCTATTGGCTTTGTCGAAGTCACAATGGTCGATTACAAGGTTTTTTTTTGTTTTTTTTTTTGCAGTGCTAACATTAAAAAAAAAACTTGTCAAAAGAGGAAAAACGAAAAGTGCTCCCATTTTAATCCTGGTAAAAACAAAACTCATGGTAGTACATTTTTGTGACTCCCCCCCCCCATTGGGTAAATCTTTGGTTCACTATCTTGTTAGTGTCTGAAGTCACCATAATTTATTGAATATATTATTTGTTTCTATATATTTGCCGCTTTTTTCAGGTCGAAGCCAAAGATTGCGAGAAGTTTCTGCCTTTGTTTAGCAAGGTATTAAAGTCTGGTATTGACAATCTAAAGAAAGTGAAAAAAGTAAAAAAGAAGAAGCCAGCTGCTTCTTCATAACTGAGTGGTTGTGTCTTTGGTGAAAGTGATTTTTTTTTATGGATGGTTTCTGTGGTGAAAAGACGCCTTTTGGTTATTTTCTTGTGTCAACATGGGCTAATTACTGGAGTAAAAACATCAAATTTGTGTAATGGCGTGAACGTTTGAGTGACAAATTCTTACCCCATTGAATTTATCAGTTTTATTCTTATGCTGTTATGAAATTTGAGTTATAAAACAAGTCTGTCAGTTTTTGCTTTATACATATATGTAAGTTGGTTTGAGACGTGAAAATTTTAGTTACTTTTTGAATAGGCTTAATCGATGCCAGAGTTTCTTTGGTGTTTAGTTTTCGCCGGTTTTCTATGCCAATTATATAGGCTGATTTTTGGTTCGATGCCAGAGTTTCTTTGGTGTTTGTTCTCACCGGTTTTCTTTGCCAATTACACAAGCTGATTTTCGTCTCCCAAAAATGACTTAGGTCAGTTTTGGGACACAGGGACTTTTTACAAAATTTATGAAAATTTTTCTTAGAAAAAATGCGATAGAACACAAGTTCCTCTGCAAAAATTTCACGTAAATACTATTACTACTAACAACTCGCCGCAGCTCCAAGCCGCCTGAGGCCGAAACAGCTATGCACGCTCCTCGTCCGTCTTCATCTATTCAAAGCCTCCTTCTCTACACGGTCCTAAGAAGTTCCCATTTTCTTTAAATCTTTCTTTATGACATCATCCCACCCCAACCGCGAACGACCTGCTTTCCGTTTAGCACTAGACGGTTGTCGAAAAGGACAATCTTCGGTAATCTGTCATCCTTCATCCGCAGAACGTGCCCTAGCCATTTCAACTTTTCTCTCATTATAGCCCTAGAAAGCGGGATTGGCCCACACTTTTCGTGCAGCCTATTGTTTGAAATACGGTCACTCAGCCGGGTACCCAGAACAATCCGTAGATTATTTCTCTGGAATACATCTAGCAAATCTTCATTCGCTTTCCGAAGCCCCCATGTTTCAGAGCCATATTTGACCACTTTCATCACTGTTGCTTCCAAAGTTCTAATCTTTGTTTGCAGACTTATCTTTCTATTCTTCCAAAAAAATTTTTTTTTAACTGTGAAAAAAACACCCTGAGCCTTCGTTATTCTACTTTTAATATCTTCACTGCTCCCACCGTCTTTACTAATAATGTTAACAAGGTAAGTGACGCTGTCCACCTGATCAATCTTTTCGTTACCCAACGTCACCTTTTCATCTTCACTTGTTCCTATCCTTATCTGACTTAGTCTTCTTAACATTAATTTTTAAACCGATTCTAGCACCCTGAACTCGCAAAACCTCTAAAAGTTCATTCATTTTGCTCATACTTTCATCTAGAATGCTTAATTCATTAGTATTGGAGGTTTATCGTGCGGGGTCACCACTTTTAAAGGAAAAAATGGCGCAAAGAGTTGCTATGCCACTTACTGGAGGGGGAAGATCCCTTTTTGGCCCCAAATTAGTGGGATTTCCGCGGTTACTCCAACGTTTTCGTATACAAACGTGATCGGATGGTCTATGGCCACATTTAAAGCCAAAGTTTACCGATAAGATTCCTAACTAACTCTTTTAGATTCGACCTAAGCTGAAAAGTTAAAAGAGTACATAGTAAAAGAAAAGCTTACTGTAATCACTTCACGTTGTATAAAAGAACTAACTAAAAAATGGACTCTTCCTCCCAGCCCGCTAGCCGCGTACTGCGGCTGGGGTGGTAATGAATCTTTCCAGCCAATCCTTGGACTTACTAATCTACTGGCCGACCTCCCTAACTGCGCAATTCTTTCCCTCGTGGTCTATTAAGCACGTACGCAGTTAAGGGGACCCAAAATGGCGTCAAAAAATAATAGGAAAATTAAAATTTATTACTTAAGGAAGGAAAATAATTAAGGGGCCAAAAGAAATGAATCGGGGAGGGACATTTATCTGAAAAAACTGGGACCAAGGGTTCCAACAATTAGCATAATCTTAATGCCTCGGTAATTACAACACTGAGTCTTATCATCTTTCTTATACAGGGGTTTAATGGTTTAATTAGGGTTTTCCTAAAATCGCTAGCTTTTTCCCCTTTTCCAAAATTCATATTCAGAATCTTCAGAAAATTATTGCAACCCCATCTCGGTTTAGCACAATCTCAAATTGTTCTGTCCGCCTAAAATCTCTCTTTAACTCTTTCCCTATCACTAATTGTGGCCCGTTCCTATCTTAAACTGGTACAAGCAAGCACGGATACAATGGGAGGATGCCCACTCCCAAACGATTCTTTTGAGATTCCTTCCTAAATTATACTATTGAATACTATATACAAGAAATAAGAACTGAAAAATCGATCGTTTTCTGAAATAAAAACAATGAAACATGTCAACGCAATAAAATTGTTAAAAAACGGTATCTGTTATGAACGCAAGACTGGATCGTTTCTGTGCTGTTGCGGAGAGCTCAAGGGAGTGAAGACCCAAGACAAGAAGGTTAAAGTGACAGTGCTGTGGCCTGTACAAGCATGCAAAGGTTGGCATCACTTATCACTGCTCTGCGGAGACAGAGAAAGTGTGCGTAATACACACGTCCAAATGCAATTATTTTATTTCCATTGCTGAACTTAAAATAATTTAAGACTCCTTGACCAACACTGTACATGTTTGCCTCCTTGCTAGCAGCCACATAACATTATATGAAGTACCCTGACAATGGTGTCAATTCATCTGCCAACAATCTAATGTCTGCCTCATTTGGTGGCACTTAAATAGCTCACAGTTGTGATGAAGATACTGGCTTTGCATCCTACTGTAAAGAGATTTGAGAATCACGTGTCGCCTCATACCAATTGTGAGTCGGAAATTTCGCTTCTCAGTTTCTTCAGCCAAGTCTACGTCAATACTTAAATTAGTATATTTCACATCTCCTTTGACATGAGACCTGGTTATACCTATTTTTTCTCACATTTGGAACCAGTTACATGGCACCATAAGGCCAACTATCCTTTCTGGCGTACCTCAACGAGGTCCTTTGTGCGGTAATATTCTTTGAAAGATGCATTTCCTGCTGCTAGGGCCAGGTATACTAGCACCATTTATCACCTTTGCCCATTTATCTTTTTTCTTGACATCATATTCTGAACTTGATTAAGTTCTCTTTCAGTCACATAGAGAAAAATTTTCGACAAAAAATCAAACTGGCTCAAGAGTTTGTTGTCCACTGCATCAAAACGCAATTTTATCTTTTGCCAAAAGTACGGATAACAATATTAGAAAAAACCCGCTTATCCTCAAACGTTGTCATTTAAACAATGTCATCTCGGACATTGTATTTTGAAAGAGGATTTTTCTATATGGCAAACTTACAACACCGTGGTGTTCAAAGAGCAATCGAAAATATTACAACTTACCAAATGCAAGAGGACACGAGTGCGTAACCTTCCCTTTGACTGGGGTCGCCTCTGATTGGCCAACGGTATCGATGTTTAGTGGCAATCTGGACCTCGACAAAGTTTCCCAATGCCTTGCACAAGCGGAAAATGTGCCAGTTGATCTCCCGTTTCGTTACGTTATGTCGATAGTAAATTCGGCCTTAATTCAATTATTTAAAACAAAATTGTAGAGGGGGGCGGGGGTTCCACTTTCTCCTTTTGGCAGTGCCGCCACTCATTTAACTGACTATATACTAATTAGTAAACTGGACGCAAAAGGTCGTTAGAGCTCACTTTCTATGGCTATAATGAAAGAAAGGTTAAGATGGCTAGGCCACATTCTACGGATGACAGATTACGAAAGCTTGTGCTTTTTCGCCGTCAAAATGGGGCCAAGGATGCCGTCCCCGAATGGGCAGGAAAGCGGTCATAAGAAAGGATAAAAGGAATTGAAACTACATACGAGAGGGTGGAGTAAGGCTTAGAATGACTTGTGGTGGAGTGGGAGTGTGAGCAAGTGTGATAGCTTCAACTGGCTTCGCAGTGAGTTGTTTAGTACTAATGGTTCAGACCAAGCAACCCATTCCTTGCTAATTTATGAAATAATCGGACAACGATTTATTGGTACAAAATATAGCAACAAATTTTAATCACTTGTTCTTAGGAGGAGGCCTATATACACCAACAACAACAGCATGATCTCGTTCATAAGGTTCTAATGTCAACTGTTCAATTGGCTTCATTTTTTCAGCTTGCATTTTCTTGACCTCGCCAGCAAATACGGCTTCTGGAGCAGCTGTACTGTCTATACAGTTGGCCTAAAGGAAAAAGAGGAAAAACTTCATTGGAACTAATAATTAACTATTTGTTATAAAGTTAAATTCGGATGAATAGTCGCTTGGACATATAGGTCCATAATACCAAATTTTTTCAACAAATAAAATTCAGATTCTGAAGTTTTCTCACTTGTCGGTGACCTAGATCTATTGTTAATAGAAATGCTTCTTAGGCGGTTTGCAGTCCTTATGAAGTTTGAGGTGTTTCTTGTAGAATAAAGTTTGTGACTTTGAAAATGTGCGTTATACATTCTAAATCAAAGAGAATCAAACGAACTAAAAATTAGATGTAAATCTGTAATATTATAAGTTAAAAACAAGATCCAGAAGCAAATATTTTAAACAATACTTCTTCAAAGTGTTTACGAAGATGTACATACCTTGAACTCGAAAAAAAAAAATCACACCTGTTCTTAAGATTATCAATTATATGACTCCAAACTGGTATAAATGTCCAGCATTTTCTAAAATAAAGTTAAATATCTTCAAAAGCTGAAAATACGCTAAAAATTATTAGCAAATGTCCGAAAACGAAGAAAAACATGCGAGTTCTTGCATGATCAGTTATTTATGCGTTTACTTTCTAAACTGACACTACAGTGGCACTGAAAACAGGGTTTCCACTCCTAGTGAATCATCACTATTTCTAGTTACTTTTATATTGCCTAAACAAAAAATCACTAAATCAACATATAAATCACTAGATTATTGAAGAAATCACTAAATTAACCAAAAAATCACTAAAATCTAGTGATTTTTGCTCTCGCCGGGTGCCAACCCTGATTGAAAGCAAAATGATATGTGTCGCATAAGTAGATAAGTCCTTCATGCATACATAAGTAAAATATAAAGTACCAACGACCTCAAAATAAAAACATTTTTTTCATCTGACCAAATCTTCGATTTTTCAGTTTATAAAGATTTTGTCATGTGTAAATTTTCATCTTTGTTGCTGCGGCGAATCGAGAAAACATAAGCGGAAACTAATTTGGTAAATTCAACTAATACAAATTCAAAGATATTTCTGCGAATAATCATTTAAGGGAAACATAGCTTACGAAAAAAACAACCTAAGGAGTTCATCCTCACACACTATTTTCTGTTTATGCAGCAAATACTTTCAATGTATTTTCTGTTTCTGTTGTGGTTATATTCTTGCATAACTTTACTCATTCAACTAAATATTAAATTCAAATTGTACTAGATATTACAACGTTTACAACTGTAAATATTATTAAGTAATTTAGTAAGATTTAGTAGTATATTATTTTAAATATTACTTAGTCATGAATAATTTTCTAAATTAGTAATTCTTTAAATCTGTGAAAAAAAATAGTCGATTAAACCAGACACATATAAGAAACAGATAGAAATAAGCTGTAGTTAAGCAATACAGTTAACTGACTCGTCTATTTCATAACAAGATATTAGGTTTATATTCCTACACAATTTTACCCATTCAGTGACTGTTTTTTACTCAGTTTACTGCCAATTAATGGCAAAGTTTGACTATTGCTACATCGATCACCAAGGTTACACTTATTAAAACTCCTTGATGATATTTTTTTTTCGCTCATTTTCCGCTGATTTTTCACACGTTAATAATTCTTTCTCCGATTTTTTTCTAATTTACTCTAAGATATATACAGTTGTATAAGTCTCCACCAAACCAATTGAAACAATCAGATTCTTCACTGGAAATATTTTTCCAGTTAACCAAAATTTGGTTAAGACTCAGCTAATTAGAGCTTCAATGTTAATCTTTAGCCGTAATTAAAATGATGAATAATGAATTGAGAATTTAAACCTGAGTTGGCATTAAAGCGTTTTGGAATTTATAATCGTAATAATCAGATTACAAAAAAACAACAGATTTATATAAACTTACTTTAATAGATATGACAAAATGTCCTGCATTCTTTAGAAAGTATTGAGCGTTGAGTGCAACAATACGGGCCTGATCTGGCTGAGCCACATCTGCAAAAATGGTATCGACCATGCCAATAAGCATTCTGTATTTATGAGGATGTCGGGCGTCTTCAATAATAGGCACAACATTGGTTCGTTTCTTAGCCATATTTAATAGGTCGCGACCAGAACGATGCGAAAATTCGACAGCATATACGACGCCTTCCTAAAAGGGACAAATACTCACATCAAGGTGAAGGTATCCACGTGCTTTAGGCAAATGAAATAATAAATACCTTCGACTCCAGATAAAAATAAAACACGCGATTGGATTTTGAGATAAATTTGATTGTAGGACAAAGTGTATGATCCATGCCTCTTAGGTGTTTTCATTAATACTCAGTTAATTAAATAATTGTTAATTAATATTTTCCATCTAAGTAAACCAGCCTTGTCTATTTGAATAAAGACTTGACTAATTTTAGTTTAAATACAATTATCCCTTCGAGACCCGAGACCAAGGATTGCATATCTTCCAGATTTATAGGGAATAGACAAGGTCAAGTACTTCCCAGATATGTTACGCTTCGTTATTCTTGTTAAACCACAATAGAAATAAATTCACAAAAAAACTCATTAATTTTAAAAAAGTATGTCACGCTTATTTTCGTCGTCAGTTATAGCATTCATCAATTAGTTTCAACAAAATTCAGCCAACATTTCAATACTCATAAACTGAAAAAATAAAATCATTAAACGCCTTTGATTCCAAAAAAAAAAAACACTATAGAATCTTGAGATCTGTATCGAGGAAAACAGAAAGAAAGTTGTGTGCATGTTTAAGGAGATTCCTATGAAATATTAGAGTGAAGTAAATTTTCCTTGGTTACATTTCCATACTGAAAATATTCAGTCATTAATTTACTAAATCAGAATTGTTAGTGGCAATTTTTTAGACAGGAAGCCATGAGAGTAAAAGGCCAAACCCCCTTTAAAATCAGACATGATTTATGACTATAATTAGACAAGCTTAATGGATACTTATATGAAATTGATTAACAAAAGAAAAAACATAATCAGTTATCATCAAAGTTTTTTTTTTACAACATTTAAGATCTGAGTTCGTCATTGATCAATTATAATTTCTTTTGGCCTTTGGGTATTAGACTATTTAAACCATCTCCGTTTACAACAAATATGGTGACATAGTTTGCATCATGCTTTTCATACGGAATGCTCTTCCCTTTTTTAAATTTTCAGTCTCTGTAGAAGACTATGCATCGACACTAATTCTGGAGCTTATCCCTCTTTATTTATCGTTTTCAGATCATTTAGAAAAGACTTGAGAATGTAGCATTAGATGGGCAAGAGGGCGGGATCAATACCCGTTAATGTAGTATTAGATGGGCAAGAGGGCGGGATCAATACCCGTTAATATAGTATTAGATGAGCAAGAGGGCTGGATCAATACCCGTTTAGTGTATTGTTTTGCATGTTTTTAATGCTAGACACTCCATTTATTTTCAGCAATGTGCATTGTAGTTGTCATGTTTATAAAATATAAATAATGATTATGGAAGTCATATCAAGCAGTGCAAAAACTTCCCCCTTATTTTAACTAGGATTTAATATGGAATGTTTCTAAAAATAGACAAATGTCATTTGAATAAACTTTGAAAGAAAGGATATTACAAGTGTTTAATTTACACAAGTGTCAATTAAATTCTTTCATAATAAGCCCTTGGAAAGTAATTTGCCTTTAAAAAGTGAGGGAATACATATTTACCCCCACCCTCCCATTTGAAATACATATTTTACCTCATATTTTGAAACATATGAAATATCACAATGTTTTCATATTAACATGATATATTTTCAGATAAAGCTATTCCCACTTTACTGATTCCCCCAATTTCTTCTTCTTCTTCTAATTCACAGCAGGCGGGCTATTCAGTTGGTACTATTTAGCCCTCTTCTTTTTGCTTCACTCTGTGGGCTACACAGCTACTGTCTTGGTTGTCTCTTATTTATTAGATATTCTCAGATATCTTTCAGTAGATCTTTTGACTCAAGGAGTTCAAATATAAGATGAAAAATATCGATTTCTGTGCTCTGTGTGCAGGTATAGTTGGCTAGGCTCTTGGCTGATAGTGAGATTTTGTGGTGTTTGAAGTATTTTAACAGTTTACAAAGCAAGGTATGTTGTGCAGACGTCAGCATATTACATTCAAATAGGCAATGGTCAATTGTTTCATTATTCATATTACAATGCCTGCAAAGAGGGGACAGGGGAATTGAACCACTTGAATTAGAAAACTTATAAGAGAATGCAAGGAAATTTAGTCCATTTGTTCCAGAACGAATTCTATGATAAATTTTAGAAAGATACTTATTGGGAAAGGGGGAAAGGATAGGATTAATCTTATTAAAATTAATATCTGATAGCCTCCATCGGTAAATATCTCTAATTGGGATTGGTCTCCCACTTGGCTGGTCAATATTTATAGCATTTTTTGCTATTTCATCGACCTGATGATTACCACTTATGCATGCCAGAGTGGCTAGGAATGTACTAAAAATAAGTTTTTATGCCACTTGAAGCAAGATTATCAATAATACTGAGACAATGATAAGTGTCAATGTCCAACTTATATTGAGGAACTGAGGCCAGCAACTCAGGGCTTGATAGAGAGTCGGAATATATGATAATATTATTTGAATTTTCAATCAAAGATTGGTTTTGCTTAAGGTGTTCTAATGCCATGATTATGGCATTTAACTCAGCAGACATTATAGATAAATTATTATATAATCTCTCGCCCATTGCAATTTTCAGGTGAGGAAGGAAAACACCACTTGCAACCTTCTCATTCATTTTTGACCCATCAACAAATATTTGGAAGTGATTTTTATAGGTAATTGTATTAAGTTCTGCAAATTTTTTCTGGACAAAAGCAATGGGGGTTAAATCTTTATTCCACTTTGAGAATTCATTATTTATTATGGGACTTGACCAATTCTATGGGGGGGGGGATCGGGGGAAAGTGGGTGCAATAGACTTTGCTGGTATGGGGAACTTCTTCTGAATATTGGCATACTCATCTGCAATGCCTCTATACATGGCTGGATTTCTTAACCAATTATGTTATATTCAATTTTTGTAAGATGTTTTGTCAAGAGAAACCTACGTCTCTCCCTTATTGTTGTTAATCCACTCTCCATAAGCAGAAACTTGGTGCTTGTGGGTTTCCTAAGACCAAATATGAGACGTATTATATCATTTTGTGTTGTTTCAATTTTTTGCATCTGGGTCTTTGCACATGCACCATAGACGATGAGCCCATAGTCAATATGGGGTCTTATATGTGATTTATAAAACTGGAGTAAGGTTTTCTCCTTACATCCCCAGGGTGTGGAAAGAAGTCTTTTTAGTATATTTGTTTTTCTATAGCATTTTTTTATTGTGTTTGAAATGTGGAGGTGGAAATTAAGTTTTTGGTCAAAACTACCTAGGTAATTAATATGATTATCTTCTGGAATAGTTGTTTTATTTAGAGTTAGTTTTGCATTAATATGGTTTCGGTTCCGGTGAAATTGGATTATTTTTGACTTGGTGGGTGCAATGGGTAAATCTGAATGTTGAGAGAATTTTTCAAACTGGAAAAGTGACTTTTGCAGATTTGACTGTGCTATCTGAAAGGTGTTGCCAGATGACCATAGCACCAGATCATCAGCATATTGTAGATTCGTGTGGGGTAGGTTCATGTCCCAGAGATATAGGGCAAATAGGAGGCAATTGAGGACTGCTCGCTGAGGTAGGCCTTTGGTTATTGTCTTTTGGGGTGAAGAGGCTGAACCAACACAAACGATGAAACTTCGCACTTCTATAAAGGATTTAATAAAAGATACTAGCTTAGGGGGTACTCCAAGGTTTGCAAGTTTGTTTAAAAGGATTTGGTGGTTCACATTGTCATATGCCCCTTCAAAATCTAGGAAAGCTGCAACTAGGACATTATTTTTAGAGAAAGATTCGTTTATTGCATTTGTTAGCAAAATGAAAGCCTCTGTTGAGGAGTGGTGTTTCCTGAATCCAGTTTGAGTGTGGGGGATCATATTATTATTTCCAACAAACCAGAGGAGTCTGTGATAGATCATATTCTCCATTATTTTCCCCACCACATGAGTAATCATTATGGGCCTATAAGACTCAGCGTTATCTTTGGGTTTATTTTTCTTTAGGATTGGTAGGAGGGACGAACATTTCCATATATTGGGGAACATAGAAGATGCCCAAGCGTGATTATAACAATTTAGCAGTTCTTGTTTGTATGAAGGTGTGAGATTCTTTATCCATGTAGGGTGTATATTGTCATAGCTGCAGCTAGTTTTGGTCCTAATATGATGTATTGCATTATTCAATTCCTGGATTGAAAATGGATTAGTTATGTACTCGGATCCTGGGCGTGGTTGGTAACTTGGGTTCATAGGAATTGGGGACAGTTTGCTTTGATTATTTGATGTTAGCTTATTAACAAAAAGAGTTGCAAATAGGTTAGCTTTTTCATTATCATTGTCATAATGGGTATTATTATGTATAAGCTCATACAGGAGTGGGCTGGGGGAAGTCTTTTTCCCACAGATGTGGCTTATGACTTTATGTATAATTGGCTCATGTGTTTCTCTGCGAGAGATTATTTGCAAAATTATTCCAGTATTTATATTTAGCATCTATTATAGTCCTTTTTAGATTAGATTCTGCTTGTAATTTTTTTAAATATGTAGTAGGTCATGGTTTTTTTATGAATTCTGTCCTAGCTGCCTTTTTTATTCTCCATTTATTTAGGCACTCATTTGTCCACCATGCTTTAGGAATTTGTTTAGGGAATGTTTTCTTAGGTGTTGTCCTGGGGATAGCATGATTAGCTGTATTTATTAGTAAAGATGTCAAGGCTTCAGCATGTGTGTCAACTGTTGTGTTAGAAATGCATGAAATTTGGGTAAAACTTGTAATTTCATCATTTAGCTTATTTTGGAACATAGACCAATATGCTTTAGTCTCGATATATTTGGAGGTATGAGATAAAGTTTCAGCAGGTTCATTTAGGGAGCAAACTATAGCAAAGTGGTCAGTACATAGACTATCTATTTTATTTATGTAAATTTTATTCAACAAATTTGAAGACACAATTTGTAGGTCAATTGTGGAGAATCTGCCACTTTTGGGGTTGAAATATGTATTCAGGTTTGAAGGGGTAGCAACAGCTAATTCATTATTATTTGAAGTCATATGCTCAATGAATTTACCAGCTTTATTTGCTGGTTTATTGCCCCACAAAAGGCTGTGGGCATTGAAATCTCCACAAATAATGATATTTTTTAACATATTAGAATTATTTATATAATTAAACAAATCCTTGGCTTCTGTAGTTGGGCCATTAGGGTTATAAAAGCTTATTATGTAGGTTTTTAAATTATTCAGCCAAACACTGATACCAATTGCATCAATATCATTTGCAAAATCTGGAACATTGATGCCACAAAATTTTATATTATTTTTAACTAATAAAGCTACCCCACCTCCTTTTCTCTCTGAAGATCTATCCTTTCTGAGGATAGTATATCCCAGAGACTTAACTTGTTGATTTTGGGTTAAATGAGTTTCCTGGAGGCAAGCAATATTAATGGAATTATTATTCATAAAAGATATTAGTTCATTTAGCTTATTTTCTGTGAGTGATCTTACATTCCATTGGAGTATTGATATATGTTGTGTTGTTGATTTATTCTTCATATGACTGTGTATCAATGTTCAGCTTTGTTAAAAGTAAAGCAAGATCTTTCTTTGCTTGAATGAGCATATCATCTGGGATGTAGATTTTTGCCAATTCTGCAATGATTTTTGTTTTCTGTAGTTGATGTATGATCATGGCCTGAACTCCATTACAGTTTAGAATGAATAAGCATATATTTGGGGATTGCATTTTTGGTTGTGCATCCTGTTTGTCGGTTAAGGGATTAATTCCTGGTAGTGTTTCTGGTTTGTTTCTTCTTGGGAGGGGGGCCAGGCTGACCTCATCTCACCGGACAAGGAGGCTTGTTGGCTTGGTGATTCCTTCTGATAGGGATTTGAGCTAGGGGGCTTAGAAGATGGTGTTTTATATGGGGTGCTTGATGCCTTGGGGGCGTTTGACTTGGGGGTTTTGGTTGGTTTCATTACAGGCTTTATTTGGTATTGTTGGGCAGAATTTGCTTCCATTACTGCAAAGGGGTATGGGATGGCCTTCTCTGTTGATATTTGGAGTGTTAGAGCTCTTTTCTTGTATGCAGGGCATAATGATTTATTTGTAGATTCATGTGGGCCTTTGCAATTGATGCATGTAGGCTGAGTGTTGTTGCAAGTTGTCAACTCTTTAGGATGGAAAGCTTTACAATTACTACACTCTCGGAGAATTTCATTGCATTTGTTTGTTGTGTGTCCCTGTTTGAGACACTTCTGACATTGGATAGGCTTAGGTTTGTATTCCTTGTGTGGTTTGATTTGCCCAAATAGGAATAATTTTTCTGGGATATTAATTTTTTCCTTCAGTGTGAATAAGAAGGAGAACACCTTGTGTTGGAATTCTAAACAAAAAGAAAGAAAATCATTTCGAAGGCCTCGACTAAGAGGATAAAAAGCTCCTGAACGCTGCTCATACCTTTTTGCATAATAGGAGATATAAAAAACCGCAGTCATCTTAAAAGAAAAAGACAACAGACAATAAAAGAAACCCAATTAGAAACCTGAAATTATAACTTATGTTAAAAACAAAACAGCCAGAATACTTAATTATTTAAAAACAATTTACCGGACCAACAATATCAGACACATGTGAGACAGTAGTTCCTGATGCAGCCCCAAGGTATAATACTTTAGTTCCAGGTTTAATATGGACCTGATCCACGCCACCAAGAATGGCAGCGGCCAACTTGGAACGAAAGGGATTCCAGACTCTGTACTCCACTTTCTTTCCATCTTCAGTCTGCAAAATAAAAAGAACAACTAAGAGCTACAGCAATAGCTGGCACGAAAGACCTTATGAGGTAGTGGACCTTTTACCAGTAGACTCTGAATTCACCAGCAAAATCTTATCAGCGTTCAACCTACGACTGACAAGCTAGGAGGCTTTATTCTGCTACTTTCCCAAGTTATTTTTTTGATCAAAGTACCTTTAGTTTCAAAATTTAGTCCTTTTTTGTCAGAACAATGGGACGAATTTCCGAACAGCATCTGTTATACTAAATCCTTTAATTGGTAGAATATTTAAGTCCATTTTGAAAATTATTGATGAATGGTCAATATTTTAAAATTATTTATTATAGATTTTGAAAGATTTTAGTAGTTTCACAATGTTTTTTAGGTGGCTGCTGTTTGGCAGTCTAATGACCTCTACTTAGAGAGAAATAGAAATTGCATTGCAATCTTTTTTATATACAATTAAGAATCTTTTAAATCCTCAATGCATTTACTTGCAATTATATTTGATTCCTGAGTCATAGGCTTCAAGTCAAACAATCTATTTTTTAAAGTCATGGCCAGTATCTTTCATATTACCTTGTAAAGTGGTGTATCTTCTACCGATACCCTACCTCTTCGCTGGTACCATCTTGTCGCCGCAACCTACCAGCAGAACATAAAGCTTTTCTTAGCAAAACGCTAATTTTTCAGCAATATGGGCGGGGGTGCGGAGGGGGAAGTGCTGGGTTCACTGATGACATACAGGTTGGGGCAATTTAAAATTAGATAGCGGTATTGCATATAAAACTGTATATTTTAAAAATTTCTATTGTGTGCACTTTACAATATGCTTCTTCAAATTTCTTATACCACAAGTCACAATGTCTTTACTTAAAATCAAAATCATGTTTTCGGTAGTGGTAGCTGGTATAATACCAAATAATTATACTTAAATATTGGTAAAACTGAACTAAGAAACCCGAAATGAATCAGATTACCCATAGGGAAAATTTATAGGATTGGTTATATGGATGTTCTCCCATAGCTAAATGTAAAGGTCTATGAAGTCTATTTTGCCCACAAAGAAAAGAAGCATAGAGAGCTTAAATTAAAATCATTTGATATAATCAATATTTAAAGATCTTTGGTTGGCATTAAGAAACTTCAATCCCTTCGCGACAGCACCAATTAGTTGCGCTGTAAATTTCCTTTTGTAACTTAAAACCCTTGGCTACAGGAATAATTATACAGGTAGTCCAAGAGATCTTTCCCCTTATAACTTTTTTCCCATATCTAATTAAAAAAATTTCCGGTATTCATTACGTACAATATGCATGTACCATAGGAGCATACTTATCCAATCCCATGGGCAAGGTCAAAGACTCCCACCCCCGGTGAAGGAGAATGGATCATAAACATGAGAGATCGGATTGTAAGGGGACTCTTTTCGACCATTTTAGGAGAAACAGCCCTTCACACTAGTCTCAGGTAAGGGATTCCACCCTTGCCCCCACTTGTGAAGGTACGCATGTATGTAACATCTTGCTTATGTGTGGAAATCGTTATATTCTTTACTGGTTTTAGTAAAGTGGCTACAAGGCAATGGTTTTAATTGATACAAAGGGAAAAAATTAAACCACAAAGAAATACGAAGCCGCTGAGTGAGCGCTTTCAGTAAACAACTGCATCATTCAATCTGGGAAATTCTAAATGAATAATCATATTTTGCAAGAGGCAAGATGAGCAGCCAAATTCGATTTTTTTTTTTAAGGAATTCTTTGTAGATAAAGAATCTGTTCGTTAAAAAAAAACGGCGAAATCTACTTATTTATTAAGTAATGAAGTAAATCGAACGAGGCTTATATGAATGATTAAATTCTAACAAGAGTAAAAGTTAAAATTGATACTCAAGTCAAACATAAAACCAACAGAAACTACTACATACAGGAATTTGGTATGTTCGCCGTCCTAGCCATATATAGCTTCTAAATTCTATTGCGTCATTTATATGTTTTGAAAACTATTTGTATTTTTAAGTGTGCATCAATTTTTGAAAACATCAACGAACAATAAAACAACTATAATATTCAAGATGACTGGTAAGAACTAAAGNAACAATAAAACAACTATAATATTCAAGATGACTGGTAAGAACTAAAGAAAATGAACAGAATGTTTAATATATAATGTTATTAATTCCTGGAGACCTCAGCAATTCAAAACTTTAATTAGCAGTAATTTTTTCATTTTTCGATGCTACAATTATGAAAATTCAGTTTAAAATATTCGAGAATCACATTGATGTTGTAACAATTCACAACAACCCTCCCCCCTGATGGTCCTTGATATAGCCCTAGGATGTACAAAAAAACTACAAGAAACCACAAACGATAAAATTTTTGCTTTATAATAAACATTTTTCAATTTCATTTTCTATTTCTATATACGTCTATTATCATTTTTCTGTCTATTTTATCCACGTCAGAGGCAACATTCTAGCATTGCATATAGAAAAGAGCCATTAGGTTCGGAGGGAACTCATTCAACTGGAAATTAAAAGTTCTACTGCTTCTTTTAAGAGCCAAGTGATCGGAGGGTAGCCAGCCTCCCTCGACCCCCTTTTTAAGTACAATCCCAACAAAGACATCTAATGAAAATTTTAAGATAGTACTTTTGTTCAAAATGGTTTAAAGAATAAACAATTATGTCCAAGGAGATGATATGCCCCCCCCCCCCCCGAACAGCCTTATGTTCATACAAGTTGTAAAAAGGGCTTGTCAGCAATATCTCATGAAAAGCTGGGGGCATAAAGTTGAAACTTTTAGGGAATTTAAGAGCATAAAATAATGCAACTAATTTCGAAACTAATGAACAAAACGGTGCTACTTTTATCTTTTTAAAATTTTTACTACTATGGAGCCACTAATCTAGGATGTTACCAACATACTGAGAAAATATCACCAAATAAAAATCAACTGCTCAAAACCAACATAAACCTAGAAAGAAAGCATAGTCTGAAATGTGGCGTAAGATACGCCCGTATTCAGCACACAGCCGTTTTAAACTTGAAAAAAAAGCGATTTTAATTTAAAATTCTGGAACTTACATCAATGGCAATTCTTTTCTCTCCATAGACTGATTCACCAGCAACTCCATTCAGAGTAACAAGGGCATCCTCTTTTCCTCTTGCAATAAATACTCCTTCATGTCTGTGTGGCTCAACAAATACCTTTGCACCACCTCTGAACCCACCTACAACAGACAATAGAATTTAACCTAAATCAATTGAAAAACTATATATAAACGAATTATTAAATAACCTTAGGCCCTAGTGAAGCTCCATGTATCATCTCTTCACAGTAGTTCTCACAGAAGAAAAATTTTATCACAAGTACTGCAAGTTTTTGCATGCAGCCAAAATTAATTTGTTTTAACTTTTCTCAACAATAGTTCATTGGACTGTATGTATATTTGATTCAAAGCAAAATCCGCACAACGTACATAAAATTTTTGACTGGATTTGGCAAAACAATGATAAATATATGGGAGAACACAGGGAGGACGACTAAACATTTCCATTTGCAAGTATTAGTGATTATATATAT
>JAQQPU010003086.1:21515-32501 GCA_029168905.1 Artemia sp. Kazakhstan ARC1039 | reverse complement strand
GTGTTTGAAAAGTTGATTCATAGTAGGATGGTAAGTTTTTTCGAGAAGAGACAATTTTTTAGTTCTAGTCAGTTTGGGTTTAGGAGTCATCATTCTACAGAGCATGGAGTTTCGTTTTTAACAACTTTTATTAATGATGCTTTAGACAAGGGTCTGAAGATAGCTTCGATATTTTTGGATATTACTAAAGCATTTGACTCTGTTGATCATGATATACTAGTTCAAAAGCTATATAGTAGTGGTATATGTGGTGATTTTTTAAATGTGATAGTTAGTTTTCTTAGTGGAAGGACTCAGTGTGTCGTGATGGATGGAGTTACATCTAAAATTGAATATATTTCGATTGGAGTACCCCAGGGTTCCGTTTTGGGCCCTTTGTTGTTTTTGGTTGATATTAATGACCTTTGTAGAGCTTCAAGTAATGTGTCTTGTTCTTTAGACCTTGATACTTACGGTACTAAGGGAATTCTACCATGTTTTGCTGATGATGCCCATTTCACTGTAGCTGCTAGAACTGAAAATGAGTTGATGACTATATTGAAACAAGGTATTTCTTCGATTGAAAAGTGGATGCGAGTAAATAAATTGAAACTGAATCATAATAAGTTGAATTTTTTGATTTATGGTAGAATTACTGGACATTATCCATGGATTAATAGTATAGAAGTAGGGCACCATACTATTGTAAGATCTACTAGTACTAGATACCTTGGTGTTATAATTGATGAAAGCCTTAGTTTTAAAGACCATATTGCATCTGTTAGCAGCAAATTGTCTCGTAATATTGGTATTATGCGTAAACTTAGGTATCTTTTTCCGTGTAAATTCTGAGAATGTTGTATTTTTCTATGGTTCACCCACATCTCATTTACTGTTGTATGGTTTGGTCGAAAACATTCGTAACTCACCTCCATCCGCTCTGTGTAACACAGAATATGGCAATTAGAGTTCTTTATGGTAATCAAATTGACCTATCTGTATCGGTGAGGCATCTTTACCGCGAGTATAAAATTCTACCATTGGCAGGAATATGTGTATTCTATAATGCTCTGTTTATGTTTAAATATTTAGCTTCGGAGTTACCATCATGTTTTTCAGGAATGTTTAGTCTTGCGTCTACTATTCACGATCATTTGACACGATCTTCTCAGTTGGTGCAAAGACCAGCTATGGTCACGTCTAGGTCTAGGTTTTCAATTCACCATGTTGTTCCGTTAGTTTGGGAGAGTTTGCCAGAGGATTTGAGGAATGTTGGGGGTTTGCAGGATTTTCGTAAGTCGCTAAAGAACCATTGTTTTGATGTGTACATTTTGAATGGATTATTCCACGCCACTTAAGTTATGTTTTTGAGGAGGGTTTAGTTGCAGCTGAATATGATTATAATTATTATAATTTTGTTGGGTGTTGTTTGGAGGTTCGTTGGTTTTCGGGTCCGGTAAGTTGAGCTCTAATTATGTTTTTTTTTCTTTTTCTTTTTTTTTTTGTTTTTTTTCTCTTTTTTTTTGGTTTCTTGGTTTTTTGATTTATTAGGAGGGTTTTCTCCCGCACAAGCATGCTTCAGGGAATCGATTATGTACATATTCTTTTTTTTTAATAAACCCAGTGTTACTTAATCTAAAAAAAAAAAACTAGAAATCACATTCTAAGCTTTTGGGCGCTTGATGTTTGGCACAATTGCACTTATCATAAAAAAATTACTACAACAATTATTACAATTATTACAATATGTGGAAATTATTTGTTATAAAGAAATTGAAAATTTGTGACCATTAATTTGTACTGATTCAGAAAGGTTTTATGTTTGTCTATGTTTCCTTCCTTTCAAATCCATTCCTTCCAAACACATAGAGAAACAATTTGCTGAACAAAAATTTCTATTTGAGGAATCTACTAAGTTTTCAGCAAAGCTTCAAGTGATGTAAACTCTCTTTGCATGGCATTTGTTTGAGGCCTTCAACCATTTTGGTTGCTCTTTGTTGAACTCTCAAGAATTTCTTTGTCATTTTTTATATAGGATGATGCCAGGCACATTCCAACCTCTAGGCGCAGGCAAACTAGTGCCCTGTAGAGCTTTATAAACACACTTGGGCCTCTGCTAGAGATAGTTCTTTTAATCACTCCAAGAGATTGGAGGGCAGACAACAATACAGATTTTGCATGGGTGCTGAACTTTAGTTGACAATCGACAATGACTTCAAGATCTCTTTCTTAAGAGACTGCAAAAAGGGGGGTTACTTTGGAGATGTTATTGCTGATGTGTATTATTATTGCCAAAGTGGATTGCATGGCATTTGTCAGCATTGAATGAGAGGAGCCATGTATCAGCGCAAGTCCCAAGAATGTCAAGATATGTTTGGATAGATTGCCAGTCAGATGCTGTGGATGCTTTAGCAAAGTTTTGAATCATCAGCACAAAGAGGGAGGAGGTTTGAGAGAAGATTGGGTGCATCATTTATGTTTAAGTTGAAGAGACTTGGCCCAAGAATGGTCCCCTGGGGAATGCTGCTTAAAACAGTTGTAGACAATAAGAAATGTGGGATGCCTTGAGTTGTGAATTCTTACTACTTGTGTTCTTTCTGAAAGGAAACTGTGTATCCAATGGACAATAACATCATCAACAGCTGCTGCTTTTAGTTTGGTCATAAGGAATTCATGGAAAACCCTGTCAAATGCTTTTAAGAGGTCCAGGAGCACCATGTCAACAGGTGAATCAATATCCAACAATAATGTAACATACTTGTATGTATGTATTAGATTAGTATCGACAGATGTTTAAAGATCTGAAGCCATGTTGATTGGAAGTGAGGATGTTGTTAATTTCCAAGTGCTGAATTAGAGCTCTACTGAAAAATCTCTTAGCACCTTTACAACTGCAGAAAGTGATGCTGATAAGATGGTAATTTTCTGCATGATCTTTGGGGCCTTTTTTGTGGATTGGTGTTACATAGGACTTTTTCCAATCCAACAGTGTTTCTCTATTTTCTAGGGACAGCTGAAAGTGTCTACACAAGGGAGAACTGAGAACAATTCAGCATTCCTTGAGAAGCCTATGGTGTATTCCATCTGATTTTTTGGCTTTATTAACATCAAGTTTTTCCAAGCTATTTAAGATCATATCTTTGGTAATTGATAAGTTTGGCATTGGAGGACATATTAAGTTTGATGGTGCTGTAGGGATAGTTGAACAAGATGGGATGGTGAAGGCAGAGGCAAGCTGGATATTCAATACATTAGCCTTATCTGTTGGCAATGAGTGGGTTATGCCATTATGTTTGAGGTCAGGAATGGTGTGACAGTTAGGATTTTTGGCAGAAACATTTCTCTAGAAAGATTTGGGGTTTGCCTTGATATCTGTGGCAAGCTTCTCCTCATTTTGAGACTTCAATTTCTTAACTACATTGGAGACAAGATTCCAAGCCTTTGCATACCCTATCCAATTTTCCTGAGTTTTCTCCTTGTTGTACCTTTTCCAGGCTCTGGATTTCCTGTTAATTGTTCTTTTTGCATCCTTTGTGAGGAATGGAAGTGTTTTTGGCTGTTTTTGGTAGATGACTTGGGAGTGCTTTTTTTTAGCTGATAGGAAGGCTTCTTTAACAATTGTCCATGATATATTAATATCTCAAATAATTAGTTTTGACAAATTTGTTGAGGCTAGTTCCTTCTGTATTGCTTGATAGTCAATAAAAGTTTGAAGACAAATAGTAGGTTGCAGACATGTGTTCAAGGATAACACAGAGAGGATAACTGGATGGTTGTTGTTGCCAACTGGAGGAAGAAATTCATTTTTAAAAAGGGAATCTGGATTGCTCAAAATTACAAGATCCAACAAGGATAGATTCTGGTTGCCATGATGCCTTGTTGGCTTGCCAACTGTTTGATGAAGGAAGTTGTCAGATAAGCAAGACACAAATGGTGAATCTCCATTACTAGATACTACATGACCAAGACCATCAACCCACTTGATTAATGGGAAGTTGAAATTTCTAATAATTATCAAATGTTGATGCAGGATAAATTCACAAATCTTGATATTTGTAGAAGAGATTGGGCTCGAAGACCCCCTCCTCCCTCGAAGACCCCTCCTTTGGCTGCCCCAGATTAGAGAAGCACTGAAAACCAGGTATCTGCAATGAACTTATGGTAACAGATATTGTAGTAAATTTTGGCAGAATCTCCACTAACCCAGTTTTAAGAGCACTTGGATATTTAGAAGCTTGTTTGTAAGAGAATCAACATTGCTGGAGATGACACAGAGGATATTATTATTTCAAGGCTTCTGTGACCAGTCGTCCAGTGGCAGAGGTCCTGTACCTGCAACTGTTTTTGACAAAGGTGGGGTAGACGTTAATTCAGAGATGGCACTGAGGAAGCTTGATTTACTCAAACTATCACATGAAAAGCTATCACGTTCATTTTCAGTTGATACACTAGTATACTGAAGTTCTACAATAACTGCAAGAAATAAGGGCTATTTACGGGAGGCAAGGGACAGACTGTTATGTCTCCATTGTGGCTGGGTTCAGGGCTGGCTGTGGAACTTTCCAACCTCAATGATCAGCAACGTTTTTTGCCACAATTTGCCCTTTGAAAATGATGAGACCTTTTTCACCAGAGTTTGTTCGGCTTTTTAGTGTATCTATGAGAGCCTTACGTTTATCATGCTTAGCCTTTGATGTGTCACCACAAAACTGAATGTCCTCACAGAGTTCATGAGAATGGTTAATGGTTTTCCTTCTGATGTCTACACTGGTAACAGAGAAGAGGATAGGGCGTGCATTTATGGACTGTGAGTTTGCAGGGACGGGAAGTCTTTTCACATTTATAATTTGAATGCCTTGGAGTTTGTAATAATGGTAATTTGCAATCATTGCAAAATAAAAAGAAAAAGGATAACAGAAAGCAAACACAGCTTGTGTTTGTGTTTATCCGCATCACCATCATATTAGTTTCTTTTAGTTGTGAACTTTTTCCTCCTTCATTGCTTGTTTTTTCTACTTCTTTTTTAAAGTGGTATCTACCACCTAATACACTGTTGTCAAGTAGAGGTGAAAAAAATAACTGACAATAATGGTAATAACAGATGCTGGGTAAGCAATGCCTGGCTTTTGGTGTGTAAAAGTTTGCCCACATCTGACTTACAGAATAGCTCAAAATTATTGAATGCTAATCATTAAAAAGTGTGTGTTTGCAAATTTCATAAATAGTGTTTGATTTTTGCTTAGATTGGAATTTAATGGTTTTTGAGCTTGTTTTTTTTTCAAATCTAGGCTGCTATATATGGGTGTGAAATCACAGTACATTAAGCATATATTTTACATATGATGGACATATCACACCTTGTTGCCAAAGTGCCTTTGGGCATATCTGCCCTCGAATGGAGCCCTCTTTGTCAACCTTGTTTTTATTAACAAATTTTACCATTCATGATGTTCAGGAACTATTTAAGGAACAGTCCTAAATTATTAAATGTTAATAATTCAATAGCATTAATATTGCAGCATGACTTTCCTAAATCAGAAAATTCTAAGTTCATACTTTTCAAATAACAGTCTTTTTTTATACCAAAATCGGTTTCATTAGGTTTTTGAGCCTGTTAGTTACAAATCTGAGATTCCTGCTAAATAATATAAACAGTTTAAGTGTATTTTCTAAATAGTGTTTGATTCTCACTTATGTGGTATATAAGAATTTGTAATATTGTTGATTATAAATCTGAAGCTAATATTTGTTTATAGGAGTCCAAAATCACTATGCAGCCACTACCATCGTTTTTCTTGCAAATAGAACTGATTGCATAGATGTGCGCAATATAAATATAGAATGGTTATAAATTAATCTAGAAAAAAAAATTTTTGATGGAAATTAAAGAGCAAATTCAAAACTTAAATAAACAGAAATTGTTATTAATAAGCACCTGAAACTTAATCAGAATTTAAATTGCTCAATGATATAATGAGCATAACTGGCCCCCTGTGTTCAACTCTTTATCCCCCTCCCCATTCTCTTCCAGAAACATAGTTCTGTAATATGCAAAAGTTACTTGTAATAATAAAAGAATATGAATAATATCCATGATATATTACAAATTATCACTACCTTGACCCTGGTCATACAAAATGCTACATTGGTTTGTTGAATATTTGGTTTGAAAATTGGTCCATGTCCTGTGTCCATAGAAAAAATTGAAAATGGTTTCATCTGTAACCTGTTTCCAAGACAATGTTTATAGCCTATATGCAATAAAAAATTTTCCGTTGATTTTCAATTGAAGTTATCAAGTATTTTGCAGTAGGTTGTATCAAGACATGGCTAATTGTAGACAGAGAAAAGCCAAGACAGATAGTCTGTTGTCCGAGTCCGTTGATTTTGAATTGAAGTTATCAAGTATTTTGCAGTAGGTTGCATCAAGACATGGCTAATTGTAGACAGAGAAAAGGCAAGACAGATAGTCCAAGTAATTGAGAGTAATTGAGGTTATAACTTGTATAACCATTTTGAAAAATCCTTTTTCTAAACAACAAGGAAGCTGATAATAATAAATATATATTATTTGTATGTAGATATAGCTATTAATAATGATAATACAATAATACAATGTATTATTAGAAGTGAATACTATTTTGGAGAAATCTCGTTTGTCTTTAATCCATTTAGTATTCCTCTTCATTCGGTGTCCAGGGAATGATAGACTCCCTTACCCACTTCATTGCTACACTACTGAAATTATTGCATTTACAAGTTTTGCCATCCCGCATCCCTGCCCATCCTTTTTATTGCCATTTAGTCAATAAAATTTCTTTTTGCATATAGGCTATATTGCCAATTGTGCTTTAACTAAATGTATTTTTTATGGTTTTTTCTTTAACAGTGATTAAATTCAGTATGTCCTGGTTGAAATAATGAGTAAGTAAATATTAGTTTATCAGTAAATAAATTGGTTATAATCATTTTTTTCTCTCTAATAAGTAGCATGTGATTATCAGTGTTTTCTTCCTTCTAAATCCCATACTTTCAAGTGTGTAGGAAATTAGTTGGATATAAGCTTTCAATTTAAGGTATTTGTCTATTTTTCAGTAAACTAGAAATCACGTTCTAAGCTTTTGGGCGCTTTATGTTTGGCACAATTGCACTTATCATAAAGAAATTACTACAATAATTATTACAATTATTACAATATGTGGAAATTATTTGTTATAAAGAAATTGAAAATTTGTGACCATTAATTTGTACTGATTGAGAAAGGTTTTATGTTGTCTATGTTTCCTTCCTTTCAATCAGTACAAATTAATTGTAAAAAATTTTCAATTTCTTCATAACAAATAATTTCAACATATTGTAATAATTGTAATAATTATTGTAGTAATTTCTTTACGATAAGTGCAATTGTGCCAAACATCAAGCACCCAAAAGCTTAGAATGTGATTTCTAGTTGACTGGAAAATAGACAAATACTTTAAATTGAAAGCTTATATCCAACTAATTTCCTACACACTTGAAAGTATGAGATTTAGAAGGAAGAAAACACTATCTATCCAAACAGATCTTGATATTCTTGGGACTTGGGCTGATACATGGCTCCTCTCATTCAATGCTGACAAATGCCATGCAATCCACTTTGGCAATAATAATACACATCAGCAATAACATCTCCAAAGTAACCCCCTTTTTGCAGTCTCTGAAGAAAGAGATCTTGAAGCCATTGTTGATTGTCAACTAAAGTTCAGCACCCATGAAAAATCTGTATTGTTGTCTGCCCTCCAATCTCTTGGAGTGATTAAAAGAACTATCTCTAGCAGATGCCCAAGTGTGTTTATAAAGCTCTACAGGGCACTAGTTTGCCTGCGCCTAGAGGTTGGAATGTGCCTGGCATCATCCTATTTCAAGAATGACAAAGAAATTCTTGAGAGTTCAACAAAGAGCAACCAAAATGGTTGAAGGCCTCAAACAAATGCCATACAAAGAGAGTTTACATCACTTGAAGCTTTGCTGAAAACTTAGTAGATTCCTCAAATAAAAATTTTTGTTCAGCAAATTGTTTCTCTATGTGTTTGGAAGGAATGGATTTGAAAGGAACGAAACATAAGACAAACATAAAACCTTTCTGAATCAGTACAAATTAATGGTCACAAATTTTCAATTTCTTTATTACAAATAATTTCCACATATTGTAATAATTGTAATAATTATTGTAGTAATATATTTATTATTATCAGCTTCCTTGTTGTTTAGAAAAGGGATTTTTCAAAATGGTTATACAAGTTATAACCTCAATTACTCTTAATTACTTGGACTATCTGTCTTGGCTTTTCTTTTCCTACTCTTGCATACTGGAGGAAATGTGGTGACATGATAATGACCCACAAAATTATTTCCAAAAATGTTGTCCCTTGTCTCCTTACTTCCAGACAATGTTTATTATTTCACATGTTTATACTTGTACAATTGTTTTGAAAAATTCTTTTTCTAAACAATAAGAAAGCTGATACAAATAAATGTAAACTATTTGTATGTGGATATTGCTATTGATAATAAGAATAATATAATTTTGCAACATATTACAACAAATATATATAATTTCTGAAAAAAATTTGCTTGTCATTAAAGCCATTTGGTATCATTCTTATTGAGGTGTCCAGGGAATGACAGACTCCCTTGCCCTGCTTCATTGCTACCCCATTGTAATTACTGCATTTATAGGAGTACTCACATCCCTCCGCCCCCTCCTCTTATGGCTATAATGTCATTTGTGATTTACTGAAAACCAGGCATTAGTTTAGGCAAATTTTCCTTTTTTTTTCATAATAACACTAATTAAATCAAACAGATACTGCTCTAACTTTTGCAAATTCTTTTTTAACTGATTATTTATTACTCAGTAGCTAAACTGCTACTACTACTACTTACAGCTCACTGCAGCATTAAGCTGCCCAAGGCCAACAGAGCAATGCACTCCTCCATCCCTATCTATTCAAAGCCTCCGTTTTTATACCCTCCCAAAAAGTTCCCATTTCCCTTAAATCTTTCCTTAAAACATCCCCCCACCCCATCCAGGGACAACCTGAATTTCATTTGGTCCTACATGGTTGGCCAAGAAGGACAATCCTTGGCAGTCTGTTATTTTTCATCAGCAAGAAATGTCCTAGCCATCTCATCCTTTCTCTCATTATAGCCCTAGTAAGCAGGATTGGACCACATTTTACATACAGCTTACTGTTTGGGATAGGGTCAATCAGTGAGGTATTCAAAGCAATCTGTAAGCAATTTCTCTGGAAGACTCTAGCAAATCATCCTTTGTTTTTTGGAGCACCCACACTTCAGAACTATACTCCACCACTGTCATCATTGTAGCCTCCAATATTCTAATCTTGGTTTGCAGACTTATCTTCCTATTCTTCCAAACTTTTTTTTAACTGTAAAAAAAAACATCGAGGGCCTTGTCTATTCTACTTTTAAAATCTTCATTGCACCCGCTATCTTTACTAAATAATGCCACCAAGGTAAATGAAGCTGTGACACTTGCTCAGTCTTCTTGTTACCCAAAATCACTTCTTCACCTTCACTTATTCTTAGTCCTAACAGCTTAGTCTTCTTAACATTTATTTTTAAACCTATTCTTGCACCCTGAACTTGCAAAACATCTAACAATTCATTCATTTTCGTAACAATTTCATCTACGATGCCTAAATCATCAGCATAATCTAATTCTATGAAGGTTTTACTTCCCTATTTGATTCAACCCTGCTAAACTCTATTTAGTATAAAACCAGCTACTAATTTCATTTCCTACTGTAACTGCAGCAATGTTATTCTCATACATAACACTAATCCCTTTAATGTGTTTATCTGGTATACCACGCAAGGATAGGACCTTTGCTAAAGCTCTTCTATACCTGAATCAAATGCTTGCTCATAATCTATAAAACTGAGGACTAATAGGGGTTTGATGACTTCAGCACTTTTCAATTATTAATTTAAGAGTGAAATTTTGCTCAATTCATCCTTTACCCTTCCTAGATACACAATTTTCTTGTCTTAAAACTTTGTCTACAGCCTCTCTAAGTCTAATAAGTTTCATCATACCAAGTAATTTGCTTCCTGTACATATCAGGCTAATACCTCTATAATTACCATTCTCAATCTTATCACCTTTCTTATGGAGGATTTAATTAGTTTTCCTAAAATCACTAGGTACTTCCCCTTTTTCAAAATCCTATTTATAATCTTCAGCAAGTTATGTCTAACCTCACAACCACCATATTTAGAAACTCCTTTACAATACTATCAGCATGCAAGGCCTTATTATTTTTCAATCCCTTTAGTACTGTCACAAAGTTTTCCTCACAAAATAAATCATCCTCCACATCCAAAGAGCCCACCTTCTTTCACTCCTCTTATTTTTCCTATGATTTATTACTCAAATAATTCTTTTACAATCCTCTCCTCTCTAATAAACATAAAGCACTTTCACTAATATTCCAGGCAACATTTCTAACTTTCTTTGTTAAGACAGTTTAGTATTCAACTGTTTCTGGAAAATTTTTCTTAAATTTTCATCTTGGGGTCTAAAATTATCATACCATCCTGGAATGTAGTTATCCTTTTATAATTTTCAGCATTAAATTAAGCTTAGATACAACAGATGATGATATTTACTCTTGATATCAACAACAGCACTCCTATATACCCTAATATCTTGTATTAATCCTGCCAGTCTGGTTTGTAATAGCAGTCAATTCTGTCACCAACATGTGAGTACCATGTAAACTTATGAGCATTTTATGACCAAATACTGTATTGGTTATAACTAGATTATTATACTTACAAAATTGCAGCAGTTTGGAATCAATAATGTTGTCTTTTCTAATGCCAAATTTACCTAAACTAGGGTACAATCTATTTCTTTTTCTAACAGCCTGGAGATTAAATCCCTTTATTAAATTACCAGATTTCTGCCAATGCCTCTGTCTATATGTTCCTGTAGCTGAA
>JAQQPU010003086.1:0-10156 GCA_029168905.1 Artemia sp. Kazakhstan ARC1039 | reverse complement strand
TGTATTCACTTTATTCCTAACTCAATAATATGATTTGGTAGAACTTTACCAATATAACATAGATTATAGGCTACATAACTTGTGAAAGAGGCTGGTAGGCTATCTTGTTCCTAGATGAATGATCCTCAATGGAAATACTAAAGAAAGTTTGCCTTGAAAGCAATCATTTATCTGAATCAACAATGAAACAAATCTTGAGAGCTCCCATAAACAAAAAACATTTAGGCCTGAACTGACCTGTTGGCTAACTAAAGGCCTAAATATAACATAGATTATAGGCTACATAACTTGTGAAAGAGGCTGGTATCTCGTTTCTAGATGCATACCATTTGGCCCTTTTCTCCTATTGGACATAGCTTCATCAAGAATTACAGATATACAGAGAAATCCAAGCCTAAACAAAATAATATACCTGGTCTACCCATTTCCACGTGTCTTTCAGTAGCCTTGCTATTGTAATCTTTTCTTTACTAATTTCTTATTTACCATAAATTGTAATACGCTGCGTTGTATTTAAACAGCTTTGAGGAGATTAGTAAATGACCCCGCTCCCCAGGAAAACCTCGACGAAAACATTAGTGTTTACTTGCTGGAATCTGTCTCAGGTTGAATCGGAAGCTGATGTGCTAATTTCCTTGGGAATCGTGTAATTGTTTAACTGTTTAATAAAAAAAATAAAGTGAAAGTACGAGCAGAAGGTCATAATGATAGACTAGTGTTAACAATTCACTGCAGCACCAAGCCGCCTGAGGCTAACCAAGTTACGCACGCTGCTCCTCCATCCCAATATATTCACACCATCCCTCTTTTTACCCTCCCAAGAAGTTCCCATTTCCCTTAATCTTCCCTCATAGCATCCTCCCACCTCAGCCAAGGACGACTTGCTTTTCATTTAGTCTTAGACAGTTGGCCGAAAAGGACAATCTTTGGCAACCTGCCATCCACAGAATGTGCCCTACCCGTCTCAAACTTTCTCTTATTACAGCCCCAGAACCGGGACTGAACACCACTTTTCGTACAGCCTGCTGTGTAAAATACGGTCAGTCATTCAGGTAATCAAAACAATCCGTAAGCAAATTCTCTGGAAAACATCTAACAAATCTTTCTCCGTTTTTCGGAGCGCCCATGCTTCAGAACCATATTTGACCCGACAACTTTCATCACTGGAGTCTCCAATATTTTAATTTTGGCTTACAGACTTACGTTCCCATTCTTCCAAAGTTTTTTTCAACTGTGAAAAATACTCCTGGGTCTTGGCTATTTTACTTTTAACATCTTCACTGCACCCACCATCTTTATTAATAATACTACCTAGGTAAATGCAGCTGTCTACTTGATTGATGTTTTCGTTACCCGAATTTCCCTTTTCATCTTCAATAAATCCTAGCCTTATCAACTTAGTCTTCTTAATATTTATTTTCAAGCCTGTCCTAGCACCTTGATCTCATAAAACATATGAAAGTTCATTTATCTGGAACACCCTTTCAACTAGGATGCTTAAATCATTAGCATAATCTAAGTCCAAGAAAGTTTTAATTCCTTTTTTGAATTTGTGTTTTCTTATTGCCTTTGTTGTGCTCCTTAAGACAAATTCCATCTAAATGATCCATATAACTGGGGATAGAACACAACCCTGCTTAACACCTGATATAATATGGAACCAGCTACTTACCAAATTTCCTACCTTATCTAAAGCAGTATTATTCTCGTATATAGCACTAATCACTTTAATGTATTTGTTTGGTATTCTATACAAGAATATGACCTTCCTTAAAGCTCTTCTGTCAGCTGAATCAGGCATATCTCAACTTTTAATCTAAGAGGGGAAATTTGCCCAACGTTCGGTTAAGCTTATTGCAATTATTTTTTAATAATTCTTAAGGGATTTTTTCATAATTTTATACGTCTGAACATAGCATAAAAATTAAAAAAAAATTGCAATACTGAACGCAGGATAACCCCAAGTACGGTTTATCTTATTGCAATTAGTATTTTTTTTTTCTATGCCATATTTTCTACCCATAAAATTTGGGCAAAATCCTTTAATAATTTTTAAGAAAACAATTGCAATTAGCTTAACTGACTGGGGGGGGTGACAAATCCTCTGTCCTATTTAAAACCGTACTGTTCTTCTCTTAAAACTATGTCTACAGAATCCCTAAGTCTAAAAAGTTTCATCATACTAAATAATTTGCTTTCTATAGATACCAGGCTCGTGCCTTTATAATTATCATTTTCATTCTTATCACCTTTCTTATAACGTGTTTTAATTGGGGTTTTCTTAAGATCGCTAGGTAATCCCCCCTTTTTAAAAATCTTTTAGTACTGTCTCTAATTCTTCCTCACAAAGTAAATCAATCTTCACATCTAAGGTGTCACAAACTTTTTTATTCTCGTCTACATCTTGTCTTGTACCTCTATCCCGGTTTAGCACATTCTCAAAATGTTCTGCCCATCTTTCTTTAACTCTTTCCTTATCATTAATTGTGGCCGTGCTCTTATCTTTAACCAGGAAAAGTCCAGGTTGACTATTCCCTCTCAATTTGTTAACCTTCCAACATAATTTTATACTATTATGCCGTCTAACTTCATCTTCCTGTCTTTGATAATTTTATCCATTGTCTCAACTTAACACCTCCTTATTTCTTATTTCGATATTTTCTTCGCTTTCTTTACATTCCCCTTATTTTCATATGATCTATCACGCAAATAGTTCTTGTGCAAGCCCCCTTTTCTCTCTATTAAACATAAAAACATTGATTTTGAATTGAAGTTATCAAGTATTTTGCAATAGGTTGCATAGGTTGCATCACGACGCTGGGTAATTGTAGACAGAGAAAAGCCAAGACAGATAGTCCAAGTAATTGAGAGGCAAATGTTTAAATGGCTGGGGCACGGGTAAATGGCAGGAGTATGCATGACTCTCTTATTGGACACATACTTGTCAGGTTTTACTAATTTTACTAATCACTAATGTGTCTATTTGTTCCTGCAGCTGTAAGTAAAATTCATCTGAGTTAAAACTGTCTCCGTCAGTCGGTCTACACGGTCATATATTACTATGGTTGATATCCTGCACTTTCTAGTCGTAAAGTGAGCGACTAGCATTCTATTATTAATACCTTCCCGACCTAAACACCACTTAGGAGCTTCCTTATTCATCATAAGCCCTATTCCTTGTTTATGAACCCCAACCTTAATAAATCAGTTTTAAATCACCTAATTTCATGTTTCCTACCCAGGGATTTGAGTTTCTTAAACTCCTAACAAATCCAGTTTGAAGCGTCTGAATGTGACAGTCAAAATGTCGATTTAATAAATACTTTTTAATGTTGTAAAATTCCAAGTTGCAATTTTCATATTCTTTAAATAATTGAAATTCTTTTGGCATCAGGAAAAGCGATCGTCCCAGAATCAGTGTAGGTTGGGGATTAACACGTTTTATCAAGTCTACACAGCGGCGCTTAAGCTTACTTACAATCTTACAGCAAGAAGTCCGTGGGACTGATCCCGAAGCTGTGCCAAAAACTGGCGGTGCGTCGTCAAAATATTTCATTGCACCACCGCCACATAGGCTTCAGCGTGCCGGCGCACTGCTGAATATTTCTAGTGCCGAATTATTTTCTGAGATTACTGAGAGGAAAGTATAAGGCCAAAGGCCCTATTCAGTGGCACTTGAAAAAATTTTGCCTTCCCCTCAAACCGTTTTTGAAAATATAATAGTCTTCTAAAGTTCTAAAGCCAAAAATATTCAACCCACCAGCGCATATTATAGCTAACATCGGCTATGGGGCTAAGACGTAATTTATTTCAAAACTTTTACAGCATGACTCCTAAGTAACAGGATTTAATTGTGAAGCAATTAGAAACCTTAGTCGCTGCAGCGTAGACAGTCAGATGTTTGGGGAGTATCACCCCTCTCATTATGTATATTTAATTTAAAAAAAATAAGTTTTTTCAACTGAAAGTAAAACGAATGAAATATTAAAACTCGAAACGAACAGAAACTATTCCGCATAAGAAGGGATTGGCCATCTTCTTAATACCTTGCTCTTTACACTAAAGCTTTAAAGCATTTTTACAAAAGCTTCCTATTCTAATGAAAAGGCATTTATGTTTCATGAGCTGTTGAAAGTTTGTCCCATTTAAAAAAATGAGTCAAACAATCAAACCTTAGCATAAAGAGCAATATATTGAGGAGAGAACCAACCCCATCATATATGTTATAATTTCGGTTTGTTTTGAGTTTTAATGTTGCTCCTCACTTTCAGTTGAAAAACTTGTTTTTCTTATTAAATTTCTGATTGTTTTTCAAATAATTCCAGTATATCGGGATCACCTTCCCTGAAAAATTTCCTTCCTTCACAGGAAACTCCTTCTTGGAAGTTTTATTGGAAGTAAAATACAAACTCCCCCCCCTGCCATGAAATTTCTTGCAGACGATTCAGCCTAAAAATTCTCTATAGCACACTTTCATTTGAAAAAGAATTTGATTTATAACCGTTATCCTGATTACCCTGGAAATCGCTTTTTCTGTGGATTTTTTTTTCCGGAAATACAAACACAGTGAAAATAGCCGCCGGTCAACTCCCCCAGAACATCTTCAAACATAAAGATGGGCTGGTAAAGAGAAAATAAGACAAATAAAAAGAATTTTGAACAGAAATTCTGTCAAGTCCCCCCAGTATAAAATTTCCACTAGAAAGTTCACTCCCGGAAATTTTTCTCCGCAAGGAAAATACTCTCCATGGAAACCCACCCCAATCACAAAATCCCCCCTATGAAAAATGTCTGTATACTTCCCAATAATAAATACTATACGCAAACAATTGGCACATTTCAATACTTACAGGCCTCTCCTCAAAGGCTGTGGAGGGTCATGTCACCTTTAAAGGCATAGTTATCGGATCTTTGAACTATGCTAAACAAAATGATTTTCAATATTCTGATTGGAAAACATTTAGAAAAAAGGAACGTGGGAGGGGAGGAGGGGGGCTAGTTGTCCTGCAATCTTTTTGGTCAATTAAAAGGGGCCCAAGAAATTTTAATTTCCGTCCGAATGCACCCTCTCCCGATCTTCTAGGACCATTATTTCGATACTATCACCCCTAGAAAAACATAAAGAAATAAAGAGGCATCCGTGATATTTCTTCTGGCAAAAAAACAAATTTCCACATTTTTGTATATAGGACCTATAAACCTCTACCGTAGGGTTCTTGGATACGCTTAAGCAGATGGTGTGGGTTTCATTAAGATTTTGACTCTTAGGTGGTGCTTTCCCCCTTTTTCGAAGATCAGGCAAATTTTCTCAGGCTTATAACTTTTCATGGGTAGGAATAAACTTAATGATGTATATATATTTGGGATCAACATAATAATCTGATTCTTATGATGTATCTGTTGATATTAAAATTCCACCTTTCAGATTTTCGGTTACTATTGAGCCGAGTTGCTCCTTACTTACAATTCGTTACAACAAATCGTTTGAAAAACCCCTCCGAAGTTTATATGGCCACCACTTCCATATGATGTGATTCTAGGAAAAAAAAATTAATAATAAAACATTAAAGCCTTAAGGCCATTACAGTAGGCAGCCAACGTTATAGCGTTGCCTGTAACTAAAGTAAAATAAAGATAATAGACGATACTCTGGTATTGCCTGTCGTAAAGTCAACGTTTTCAAATTTTTTAAACATTCAAATTGTTAATTTTTTTTGCTGAGCTACTTTATATAAAAAGGGTTGTCTATGGAAAACTGGGCCTCATTGGTTTGAAATTGAAAGTTGTTGAAACCATTAAAGATATAAAAGTGATTGGAGGGTAGCCAGCTCCTTTCCTATGCCCTTTTTAGCTACGCCCACTCTAAAGATATCTAATTAAAATTTTCAGTTAACCCTGTTATTTACAGGGTTAGTCCCCTAAGGATTAACACATTTAAATTTAAACATTAACAACAGAGCCACATTAAACTTAAGACCAATAACTAATAAATTTTAGTTTCTACAAAAATTAATATCTGTAAACTCATATATTTTAATTGTCAATTTTCTTTGTTAAGTTTAAGACGTGAAAAAATGTAGAAATGTTCATTTTATAAACAGATAAAAAACTTTGGTAGTAAAAACGAACAGTAATTAATGGAAAAAAAAACTAAGTATAAAAAAAAAGTTTTTCAAAGATTACTATTAAGCAACCAGAAATTGTAATGAGTTTCTTAAATATGGTGGCTCTGAGGTTAGAAATAAGCTATTGAAGATTATGAATATGATTTTTGAAAAAGGGGAAGTACCTAACGATTTTAGGAAAACCTTAATTAAGCCACTTTATAAGAAAGGTGATAAAAGTGAGCGTGGTAATTATCGAGGCATTAGTCTGGTCTCTGTAGGTAGCAAATTACTTTGTAATATGATACTTTTTAGTCTGAGAGATGCTGTAGACAAAGTTTTAAGAGAAGAGCATTGCGGTTTTAGAAACGGTAGAGGATGTGTCGACCAAATTTTCACTCTTAGGGTAATAATTTAGAAGTGCCTGAGTTTTCAAACACCTTTGGTCCTCAGTTTTATAGATTATGAGCAAGCGTTCGATTCTGTTGATAGAAGGGCTTTAGTAAAGGTTTTATCCTTGTATGGTATACCAGACAAATACATTAAAGTGATTAGTGCTATGTACGAGAATAACACTGCTGCGGTTAAGGTAGGAAATGAGGTTAGCAGCTGGTTTTGTATTAAATCAGGAGTTAAGCAGGGTTGTGTTCTATCCCCCTTTATATGGATTATTTTGATGGACTTTGTTTTAAGGAGCACAGGAAAGGCAATGGGAGACCACGGAATCAAATGGGGAGGAAAAAGTCTCCTGGACTTGGATTATGCTGATGATTTAAGTATCCTAGATGAAAGTGTGAGCAAAATGAATGAAGTTTTAGAGGTTTTGCGAGTTCAGGGTGCTAGAATTGGTTTGAAAATTAATGTTAGGAAGACTAAGTCACTAAGGCTAGGAATAAGTGAAGATGAAAAGGTGACGTTGGGTAATGAAAAGATTGATCAGGTGGGCAGCTTCACTTACCTTGGTAGTATTATTAGTAAAGATGGCGGGAGCAGTGAAAATATTAAAAATAGAATAGCCAAGGCTCAGGGTGTTTTTTCACAGTTAAAAAAAGTCTGGAAGAATAGGAAGATAAGTCTGCAAACCAAGATTAGAATATTAGAAGCTACAGTGATGACATTGGTCAAATATGGCTCTAAAGCATGGACGCTCCGAAAAGCGGACGAAGATTTGCTAGATGTTTTCCAGAGAAATTTCTTAAGGATTGTTCTGGGTACCCGGCTGACTGACCGTATTTCAATTAATAGGCTATGCGAAATATGTGGTACAATACCGCTCTCTAGGGCTATAATGAAAGAAAGGTTGAGGTGGTTAGAGCACGTTGTGCGGATGAAGGATGACAGATTGCCGAAGATTGTTCTTTTCGGCCAGCCATCTAGGGCTAAACGAAAAGCAGGTCATCCCCGTTTGGGGTGAGAGGACGTCATAAAGAAAGATTTAAAGGAAATGGGAACTTCGTGGGCGGGTGTAAAAAAGGAGGCTTTGAATAGATTGGGGTGGAGGAGGAGCGTGCTTAGCTGTGTTGGCCTCAGGTGGCTTGGTGCTGCGGTGAGTTGTTAGTAGTAGTAGTAGTAGTAACCAGAAATTACTATTAAAGAATAAATGAAAATCAAAACGAGAAGAAATTAAAATAGACGATTATAGCCAACATAAAGATAACAGATACAAATATAAATGAATAAATTAATCTTAAATGGCTTCAATATTGTATTATTTATTTTTCCCCAGAGGAACTTCAATAGGGAAACTGTTGTCGTATAAACTTCGGAAGGGACTCATTCAATCGGAAATCAAAAGTTCTAGTGCCCTTTTTAAGACTTAAAAGTGATCATAGCGCAACTACCCCCCATGCCCACTTTTCCCAAAATGCAACCAATTAAAACATTGAGATAGCCATTATGTTCAAAATAATACGAAGATCAAATAATTATGCCTCCAGGGTAGACAATATCCCCCATATTCCCCAGGGAAAGGACTGTAAATTAAGCAAGTGGGTTATTCTTAACATATAAAGTTTTTATGGAAGGAGTAGTCGTATAGACTTTGGATAAGGCTCATTCGATTTAAAATTGAAAGTTCTAGCTCCATTTTTGAAAGTCAAGAATGATCGGACGTCTACCTGCCTCCCACGCCCTATTTTTACCAAATGATTCAGATCAAAATTTGAGATAGCCATTTTGTTCAAAATAGTCCTAACGTCAAATTACTATGGTTTCGAGTTAGATATTCACCCAGCCTATTGTTTAATATGGCCTTTACTTTTCATTGAAAAACTTAATTTTCGGAAAGTTTTTTTTTAACTTAATATCTGTTCGCTTTTTATTAAAAAAAGTTTCAAGTTTATCAAAATTCTCTATATTTCAACATCAAACTTTCATTTGCTATTTTTATGTGTATAAGTCCTGCAGTGCTGTGTAATTTGGCGAACTAACTCAAGAAGCCGTTCAGTGGAAACTTAAGTTAACTGACATATCAATATATCTCAAGCAGCAGTTGGCCTAAGAATGCATCAGCGCGTAGTGCTGATGCCTTGGAATTTAGGGCGTCTTTGGAGTCTTAATCCAGCTTATGTGTTCATATTTGTCGGTACACTGGACGATTTGTCGGCATATTCTTTATATTGCTCAAAACTCGAAAACCTAACTTCGAACCAGTACGGATGAACGATAAAACAAAACGAAAAAAAAAGAAAAAAGAAAAAGGGCGAAAACAAACAAGTTGATTTTAAGCCAGTGAACAAAACGAAAAGACAAATTCAGATCTAGGGCAAAGGTTTCGACTCAGCCATCCTCAGTTCGGAAGAAAAAAAACTAATCCTTGGAGCAACTTGAAGAGAAGGAGAAATGACTGAAGAAGAAGAAACCAAAAATTGCCTGTGACTGCAAATGTCTTATTGTTTTATTCCCTGGCCGAAAGTCACCCTCCTTTGCTTTTGTCTTTTAATTTTCCTCGTTTGATTTTGGCTTTAATTATTTTTCTTTGCTCTTTGTTTTATTCTTCATAGGTCATGTACAGCGAAGGTAGTCTCAGAAAGTATGTGAAGTAGAATATCCGATACAATTTTCCTCTGACTGCTCCCGAGCCTTTGGAGTATATTGAATCCACTTGAATCATTAATAAACACACATACACATTGAATCACAAATTTTCTAATCATTCTACAAATAATGACGTTCCAGCAACGTTTTGACAAACTGAGGATCATTTAACAAGTTTGGTGACGTCATCCAAGCTATGTCAGGAATCCTGTTGAAACTATTTTTTTTAACTCCTCAATGTTTTTTTTGCCAAAATGCGAATAAAGTGTTTGTCAAAGTATTTATCAAAATCTTGTGTGTGTGGGGGGGGGGAGGCTAGGGAAGAAAACTCCCTCTAGCCCCCCACCCCCCCAAAAAAAATTCTCCTTAGAAAATACTCAAGTGTAAAATTGAGTGCACAAAGGAAAATAAGACAGATAAAAACGACGAAGAAACGCGTATAGTTGCACGTCAGATGTTATGTAGGAAAAATTATGGTTTAATGTGTAGAAGGGGAATGTCAGATGCCTGAAAGAGCAATTTAAGGTAAGAATGCCGGAAAGAGTCAATGTTTACTTTTGGAAATACATACCCCCCCAAAATAGGACCGGTCCCTGTTTCTATGGGAGTCAGCAGATGTTTGTTACGCCATAGGGAGGGGACTAAGAGATGCAAGTGCCTTCGGTTGCTATGTAATAAGGATAACACCATCGTGTGTGACTTAAAAAAATTATTTAGGGTGATGTAATCATATATAGTTTATTGGGAATAACCTAACGACAGTGCACACCTTGCGCAACGACACTGTCTGTCTGTCTGTCTGTCTGTCTGTCTGTCTGTCTATCTGTCTATCTGTCTATCTGTCTATCTGCCTATCTGTCTATCTGTCTATCTGTCTATCTGTCTATCTGTCTATCGGTCTATATGTCTATCTGTCTATCTGTCTATCTGTCTATCTGTCTATCTGTCTATCTGTCTATCTGTCTTTCAGTCTGTCTGTCTGTCTGTCTGTCTGTCTGTCTGTCTGTCTGTCTGTC
>JAQQPU010003085.1:3555-44015 GCA_029168905.1 Artemia sp. Kazakhstan ARC1039 | reverse complement strand
ACCCACTGGCCCTAGAACATTGGGAATAGGGCTCATTCAAAGGGAAATTACAAGTTCTAGGGCCCTTTTAAAGTGACCAATAAGATTGGAAGGCAACTAGGCTCCCTCCCAGGCCCCCTATTTCTCAAAATCGTCCGATCAAAATTTGGAGCCTTTTTTTCAGCATAAGCTGAAAGGCCGAATAACTATGCCTTTGGAGATAACACGACCCTCCGCAGCCCCTGGGAATGGTTTTTAAGTTATAAACTTTGCCCATTGTTTACGTATAGTATTTGTTAATGGGAAGTATGTAACCATTTTTCAGGTGGGGGGGGGCAAATCATCTGCTAGGGGGATTTTCCACGGGGCGAATTTTCCATGGAGAGGGAAGTTTCTAGGGGGTTAATTTTTCAGGGGAATTTTTACACTGGGAGAATTTGCCAGAATTCTATACGAAATTCTTCTTATGTCTTGCTTTCTCTTTGTTGACTCAATTTTATCCGTGGAGTTGTTAAGGAAAATAAACCGTGGTAATTTTTCACCAGGATTAAATTGCTTAGAGGATATATCCGTGGGGAGGAGGGATTCTTCGTGGAGGTGGGGCCAGATTTCCTGGCATGATCTAAAAAACGATCAGAAATTAAATAAAAAAACAAGTTTTTTTAACAAAAAGTAAGGAGTAACATTAAAACTTAAAACGAACAGAAATTATTACGTATATAAGAGGGTTTGCCTCAACACCTCTCTCTTTACACCAAAGTTCGAATTTTGTCCCAATTCTTTAAGAACGACTCCTGACACACAAGGTTCGTTTAGTTAGAACAATAAAAACCTTTTTTAAAAGTACTAAAAACTTTAGCATCAGAAGTTTGTGGGTGTCAAGAGTGCATGCTGCTTTTTTCTAAAGACGAAGCAGTCTCTTTCCACATTTCGTGGCGGTCTAGACGAGCAGAGCGCTTAACCTGCCTGCGCAACTCTTTCGTGACATGTTTAGGGCCGCTCATATTTTTGCTTCGCTCTTCGACTATTGACAGGGTTCTGGTGGTAATCCAATGTTGTCGTTTCACTTCGGCCTAGGATCTCTTCTGTGGTCTCTCTCATCACTGTTTTGAAGGTCTCCCATCTTTGCTCGCAGTTTTTCTCCTCATTCAAGTTTAGGGCACCAAAACAAGTTTCGTTAGCTCCATGTTTAGAGTTTGCCGAACTTCTTTATCTTGCAGCTTATCAATGTCGATTCGGGCTTTCGGTTTATTCTTTCTCCGAGATGCAAGACGAAGTAGGATTATTGCAAGGACTAGATTGTGATCGGACTCCGATTTTGAGCACGTGTCCGCACCGTTATAAGAGCGGGAGTCTATTACTGAACTTCTCCAACGTTGGCGGACGAGAATAAAGTCAATTTGGGCCTTAGTAACACCGTCGTTGGAGTGCCACGTCAGTAGATGGCTTGGCTTGTGCTGAAATATGGTGTTGGTGACAACAAGATGATTCATCAAGGCATAGATTCCCACTCTTTGCCCGTTTTCAAACCTATGCCCCAGTCCGAACTTTCCAAGGACTTGGGTGGAGTATCTGACAGACCAACCCCCGCGTTGAAGTCCTCTGTAATAATCAGGTAGTTTCGTGTAGCAACTCAGGAAGACAGTTGTTGGAGTTTCGCAAAAAATTCTTCCTTAGCGGTAACTGTGGCATCACGAGTAGGGGCGTATGTGGAGAGAATGGATGCATTTGCAGGGCTTCCTTTAAGCCAGTCGGGGGAAAAAAGGATCCCAATCAAGAACTGCGTTTCTGGTGTTTCGGTTCATAATGAAACCAACGCCAAGGAGTCCCGAGTTATCGTTTACTCCAAAGTAGAAAAAATGGAATTGTTGTAACATTTCAGGCGCTGTAATCACTGTAGAGCCAGACCCGGAGATTCTGGTCTAAGAAATGCATAATATGTCAATACTGTACAAGGAGAGCTTGCCTAGCTTCTTGTTTAACAGATATGACGTTCCAACAATTAGTTACCCTTGATTTTGCTTATTTTATGACTGTAGTCAGTTTTTCCAAGGATCCAACGTTTAATAACTAAGTCTTCAAGACCCACGACTGTTTACAATAATAGGGAGTTGTCTCCTCTCCCTCTGTACACCCACAGTATAGGTTTAATCCATATTCCTCCAAATGAAAAGAGACAAGGGGTTAAATCCATCTCCCCTTTATATTTATCTGAAGGAGTCCTCATGAGAATTTTGATTTATTGGGGTATACCTAATCACTGGTATACCCCAATGCAATACTGAATAACTGCTAGCTTTACTGAAGAACCGGTCTAGGATATACTATATCCTAGGATATACTATTTCTTTATACTATATATGATGTACGTCAACACGTTTGGTAAGCCCCTGAAATTGGGGAGTTATATAATTTTCAGAGAGTTCTAAGTTGACTGGCTATCTTCAGTACTTTTGCATGATATCTGTTTGTCCTTAATCTGGCCCAAATTTCTCTTTACGGAAAAATATAGTACGTTGCTGTGGTGCGATCTCTTGCTACTTAATAATTGTATTTGAACTTTAAACTTAGTTTAAACTAGCTCTTTTCCACTCTAGCATGGCAACTAGTTCGACGCATCCCTAGAGGAAAATATCTGTAACCATCCTTCTTGGAAAAATATCAAAAACTTCGTATATTGTAAATAAAAACTATTGAAAATAGAAAATATTTACTATTGTAAATAGAAAATAGAAACTTCGTATATCGTAAATAGAAACTTGTAAATAGAATTTTAAAATAGAAAATAAAACCCCCTTTTTTTGTGTATTTAACCCTCTCTGCCATTTCTGATTTCGTTTCGTATCCTCGCTTCGCTTCGTCAATCGTATTTTCCAAAATCCAAAGGTCACGCATGTACCCAGGATTTGTTTTTTCGGTAGGCAGGAGCAATAATAATAATAAAAAACTTTATTTAACAATTTGAATAAGAAGTGCCCAAAAATTCAAGAGAATTTAGGAATTGGGGGTGAGGGGATAGCCATATGACCCCCCCCCCCCCCGTTCGTGCATACCTTGCAATGTTCGATTCCACCTAAAATGAGTTGCTAACCAATAGAATAAGAAAATTAGTTAACGAAAGATACGCACGAAAGAATAAATTTCGTCCGACATTGTCAGGGCGAACAATTTTGCCTCAGGGGAGCATTCTATTAGAAAATATACGAGGACCACTCTCTGTTAAACGCTACAAAATTCGTAATAGTCAGAAAATCTGACCGAATTCTTTTCGCAATGAGCAGTTTTGCACATTTCCTCTGAGTTTCAAAAAAATTTTCATTACAAGTGTTTGCTGTCGCATCATTCAAAATTAAGGGCCAGAAAAGAGGGAAAATCAAGTCTGCAATTACATTTAGGATTCTCGCCAAATTTTAAACACTAAATTTCCTAGCTGCTAGAGAATTTAATCCAACAGAGTAGAAAATTCCAATTATTACTATTCTGACATCTATAATAATAGAACGTAGGTGACTCTTCCCAGTAACAACTGGAATGAGTGATCAGGTAATTAGATAAGAACTGGTGCTAAAAATTCCACAATCAGGGACAAAAGGATGAGTTAACCAATTTCAAAGGACTGATAGCGAATAAACTGATATACATCCGAAAGATTGCCCACTTTCTGCCACATTGTCTACAACTCACAACGTCACATGTGCTGCACAGTTTCGCCACAGTTCCGCAACGTAAGGCACACTTTCGCAGGCTTGGGATCCGCCACCTCGTGTACGCAATTTCTGAAAATCAGCGACTCCACGACTAATGATGAATTGAGCCATTTAGAAGTCAAACCACAAAGCCATGAAAACAATAAAAAGTGATCAACTGATTATGAGGAGCAGTGATGTTCATGATAAGTGAAACAGAAAAATGAGTAAAACAACGTTCAGAGACTAAAAGCCAAAAATATGGAATAGACCGTAAATTAAGTCATTCACAAACCAACTCACAAAACCATTAACACCATTAATGAGTGATCAAGCAATGTGATGAAGAGTAAGGCAAAATAAGGCAAAATATGAATAAAACAACTTCAAGAGACCAATAGCCAAAGGCGTATCCAGAATTTTTCTTTGGTATGAGGGGGGATTTTTTGGGGGCGGGGGGGACAATTTTTTTTTACAAAACCCATCAAAAAAATTTTATATTTAATATTTAATTTTATATATAAAATTTTATATAAATGCATAAAAAAAATTCCGAGAGGGGGGAGGGGTTTCAAACCCGGTATACCCCTGCCAATAGCACAAAATTTTTACCAGGCCGTGAATTAAATTATTCACAAGCCAAATCCACGAACTCCCCCCTTGTAGTTTTTTTTTCTTTTTGAGATTCGAGTTTCAAAGTGATCGACTCTAAAGTTTGTAAGCTATAAAGACGTTTCTTAAAGGACTTTACAAACCTGGCGCTTACCAGGCTAAAAAATGGGATAACCCATTTTACGCCAGCTTTTGAAATACGAGTTCCTTCTAGATTAAGAACGTTTATTTGAACATCTTTTACTTTTTTTTAACCCTTTTTTACTAAATTAAGATTAATTTTGAACGTCTTTTTTACGCTGATTTACTTAATATAGACAGTTTGACTAAATAGAATGAAGATTTACAACAATGGATTTGTCAAAACACTTGCTATAAAGGTGTGGGATCATCAAATCTAACTATATTGATTACCTGACTAATTTATTGGACCCACTTACTAACAACACTAAAAAAAAGGAACACTGGAAGAAAAAATAAACGCAAAATAACTTCTAAAAATACAACAAAGACATATTTGCAAGAAAATATGGATATTCACCACAAATTTCTTGAGATTTTTTATATATTTTTTTTTAACAGGAAAGGTCCCGCGTAGAATAAAGAAAAAACCAAGTTACTTAGGGATACATATATCTCCATAGACGAGTTTCTGGATGGGAAATTAGTTCTAGCATAAATCACCGCACTAGACAGACCCCTAGTCTGTTTCCCCCTTTTTGGACACAACATAGAAAAAAAGAGCTTCCTGGGGACGGAGGAAAGCGGGCAACAGCTTAGTCAGCAATAATGATCCTCAAAACAGCAAAATTATGTCAACTAACTTATTTAAAACACCTTACTACTCCCCCTCCATGGACAATTCCTTCCCCCCACGGAAAATTTCTCTATGGAAAATTCTTTCCTCTTAATATACCCCCCACACCATAAAAATTCCCCTAGACAATTCCATTTTGCCTGAAAATTCCCCAGGAAAATCTCTTGCGGATGATTCCGGCTGAAAAATTTTCTTAGAACACTTCCATTTCAGAAGACTTTTATTTCTGATTGCTCTTAAAATCACGCTGGAAATCCCCAGGGGAAAATTCTTCCCGCAAATAACCCCCCCCCCTTCCCAGTAAGGCAGCCAAGTAATGTCAATTTCCGTATTTCCATACTAGATTCTGGAGGATTTGGGTTTAATAGGCCCAATAGACTTTGTTTCAAAAAGATGATTCAGGGAAGGGAGGCTAGATTAGAATACTTGGGTTCCTATAGTTTAAATAATTATTCTAAACGCCCCATGCAGAAACTGAAGTCCTATTCATCAGAAAAAAGAAAGAAAAGAATTAGCTTTTTAAGAAAATACAATTACTATCACCTTATTCCTGAGGAGGAATGTCAGCGGCATATCAAAGGACACGTTTCCCCCATCTCTCAAGTGATTGCTTTTCTAAGTGAAAAAAAAAACGGGTTATGACAGGGTCTTTCTCCGTAAGAAATGTATTTCTTAGATATAATGAGAGGTCCATTAAAATTTTAGATAAATGCAAAGGCCTGAACAAATACGTTACTTCAAGGTTGAATATTTAAAATTTCCAGGTTTAGTAACTATTATAGTAAGGTATTAAGTAAAGGTAAGGTATAAAGGTAAGGTACTAAATAAAAATGAAGCTTGGCTGTCATTGCATTCACTTTGTAGACAGTGCAGGTAATGATTGTCTACGTCGTCCCTGCTACATCTGGGGAATGAGCAACAGCAGTTTGGTGTTACCAGGATTTTCGGCATAGGCTTGATGGTTTAGGATAAGGCTGGGTTATGGTATTAATCTTATGGTAAATGGATTTTTTTTTTTGAATAAGAAGAGTAAATCGAAAATCTGTCGATTTGATAAAAGATAATCAATCGATAAAGTAAAGCTGATGACCATTCCTGATATATCCTTGTAGCCCTTGTGATCATCCTTGTGGCCAACCATGTATAGCCAAACAAAAAACAGGTTATTTCCAAAAAAGGGTCGCTTGATATCATAAGGAAAGAGTTAAAGGACACTGGAACTTTTTGGGAGGGAGTAAAGAGGGAGGCTAAATTAGGATGAAAGAGCTTGTGTAGCTCTGTTGGTCTCGGGCGGCATAGCAGTACATGATGCATTTGGCTTCATATCACATAAATGAACATAATGTTGTTTTTTTTGTTTTGTTTTTTTACCGAAATGTATATTAGCTAATATAATATTTAAATACTCGATGTTGAAAGGTTTAATTTACGATCTGAATTTTTAAACGATGGAACCTACCTAAAATCGGTAAGAAAATAATTAAATCTTGCCATCCCACTTTCCAGCTGTTGTAATCGCTCATTCTTCTGATCCAGGTCAACCACACGACGAGAATACTCCTCAATTTCAGCCTCAGTAGTAGGACATCTTAAAGCCCTTGGCAATACAGTTTCGGACATGCAAGACAGTACATAAACAAGCAGCTGCTTGTTTGTTCCTGATATATCTATCAATTGCAGTTTGCTTCAGAATGACCAACGGGTAAACCCATTTTTCTACTTCTACAAGTTTTGGCTGTAGGTATCCAGTATTTCTTTTAAAACCCCAGGCCAAAAACCCTCTGGTACAGTTCTCAACTATTGATTTTTATTATTCAGATTGGTACTTGTCTTGGATCCGATAAACATGCAAATACCCGATTAGAGAATTTCAAAGATGCCATTTGAAAAACAGGTTTCCGCTAGCTAGTGAGTTGTTCATTCTGTGATAAAGATTTAAACTTTGGTGCTTTGGGGTCGAAGGGGCAAAAAAAGTACTTAGGTTAGGTTAGGTTACGTAATTAGGTACTGTTCTATTAGCTGGGAGAGACGCAAGAAGTGAAGTTTGGTTAATGCTAATGCAATAAAACAAAAATAAGATGAAAAGCAACAAATTTCGGCTATATATTTGAACATTAGGGGGGTGGGGTGGGGGTAAAGCATAGCATATATCAAATACGTAACCTAACCTATCATAGGTACCTTTCCCCCTCCTAAATCCCAAAAAACTAATGTTTAAATATTGTAAACGCAGTGAGAAACCATATTTGCAATTAAATTCTCCGTTGAAACAACCTGTTTGACTAGTTTCTTTTATCATCTATCTTGCGTGGCTCCCAGCTAATAGAACAGTACCCGTATTTAATATATACTATGCTTTACCCCCACCCGCCCCGCCTAATGTGCAAATATATAGTTCAAATTTGTTTCTAAACTATTATATTTTTATCCTATTTTGTTTTATTTCATTAGCATTAACGAAACTTCACTTTTCGTGTGTTTATCGGATTCAAGACAAGTACCTTCATTTCTACTAAATCATCAGGAACTTTGGCTCTACTAGAATCTAAATGGTCGCATTTACATTGTGGTAGTGGCCACATGGCTTCATAGTGGTCTCTGAGAAGAAAAGATAGAAACGATGGCAGACTACTAATCAGTCATCTAAACATTGCAAGGCTACTCATCTGCCATCTATGAATAAAGAAAATAAATATAACTAATACCAGTAACAGCATCACAGGTAGTAACACAATCACCGTTAGGCGCCCTGTAAATAGACTTGTTGGCTGAATTCAGATCAGACTTACCTCGGAGCAAGTTTGGCTGAGATGGCAAGTTTGGCTACCACTTATGGTAGTTGTTCTGAAAAATTTAGGAATTCCCTCCCCCAAAAGGTCTGCATTATGTTCGGAGCCAGAATGAATTTTTTTTTGCAGGGCCTTCTCTATTTATCAAACATTTAAATGAAATATACCTGCATAGTAGTTTACGTACGTAAACTTGTACATAGTGCAAAATATCTGTAATATAGGACTAGCCCGATTCAATTCAATAAATTTGATATGAACTTTTACGGGTATCAATTTTCTATATTGTAAAGTATATGTTATATAGTAATAAACGCATTAATAAATCTTATCCAGCAATGCAACTTTGACATAAACATATTATTAATTGTTGAATAACTCATAATTTATCCATTTTCGTCAAAAACAATTTGCTTTAAATTTCAAAATCTCTTTCTTTGTTCATTTTGATGGTAATGCGGATCCCTTTCAAATGCGGGGCCCAATCGCTAAGGTCACCCTTTAGCCGACCCTGGGACAAACTCTTACCTTATCTAATGTTTGATTGAGATCAAACCATGTTTTCAGTCATATTACCCATTTAGATCTAGGTCAACTCTGGCTGAGCTTACAGAGTCACACCATTAACCCCCATCCCAAACCAAATAACCAGCCATGCCAGGAATCAAACCCCGCCCTTCGGACATAGAATCCTAAATCCAGCGCGCCAACCACTCGGCTAGGGCGACTCTGACTCGACTAGGACGGTAAACGGCCCTGCCCAGAGCCTCTTAAACATTAACAATACTATTCGGCACCTACGATTCCACGAATTAAAGATGATTCTTACCAGTAACAGCATCCCAGGCAGTAATAAATCCATCATGTGATGCTGTATAAATAGACTTCTTGGCTCGATTCACTTCAAGGGCTGTGATTGGCTTATTATGACCTTTGACAACACGGAGTGGTTTCTCTGGATTATTCACGTCTAAATAGTTTATAAAGCCACTAAGGGAAACAGATAGTAAATGCTGTCCTTGCCATAGACAGGAGACCTAAAATACATAATTATTGTCACAATTACTAGCTTTAAACAGTAAATTTAAGCTACAAAGTTATTTTTGTGTATTTTAGAGAGGGTATATATGGTGTATTTAAGTGTATTTAGAGACGAAACTGTGTTTAAGTGTCAGTTTTGAGACGGGTTTCTTAACTTTCCTGTGAAGAGAGGTGGGAGTGTTTTCTATATCCTCTCTTCCTGTCTTACCATAACCACAGAAAGCATACTAAAATTGACTTTATTAATTTATTTTTATATTTCATTCTTTTCTTACGCATTATATTGTTTTACATTTTTGTTTTAAATTAGTTTGAAAAAGGATTTATTGATATTTCTCCTGAGGAAAAAGAGAGTAAAGTCCATTAAAAAAAAAATTTATTAATGTCTATACTCTTGAGCATGAAAGCAGGTGAGCTTAAAATCAATTCAAAATTATTCTTTTCTTTCTACGTTCTTTCATTTCGTTTCCTTCGTTCTATATTATTTCTTTCTACATTCAGTTTCTCAATCCAGGTGAATGGTACAACCCTAAAAACTATGCTCTTGAAAAACATCACCAAAGACTATGTTGCAATATATTAGAATAGAATACAAGTCAGATTTCTCACGGAGAAGTAATCTTTTAGCAATTTGTTAACGTAAATGGGCCTTTTTGTTTCTCCCAAATCAACAAAACGCTTTAAAATTAACACGTTAAAAATCGTCTTTTTTTAATCCGTTGGTAAATATTTTTAGGACAGAAGGCAAACCTGCTTATACTTTATACTAGTGTACATTGCTTGTAAACATGCCTAGACCGCGTCTACCTCTCCTTCAAAAACAAATAGCCAGAGCATTACTTGTATATGCCATAGTATTACATAAAAGCGGGTATTTGTTTTTCTTCAAAGATTTGATTCCGTCAAGAGAAGAAGTCAAATACAATGTTTTTACAACAGAAAATTAACACATTACCAGTTTAACAACAAGAAATAACTCCATCCATTTCATCCACTTCGTTATAAAGCTAAAAGCAAGCTCATTGGCATCCTTCAAACGATTATATATTACACCACTGCATAAATTAATAAGAAGCCAACTTATATAAAAGTGAATATGCCAATTATTAAGTAATATTAATGAATAATGGAAAACATCTCTATGGCTTGACCACGTGGAGAGACAAGGACTGGAAGCAAGAAAAAATGGATTTTATGTTTAAGGCTTTCTATTCACATTCGCTGACACGTAGAATTCAAAATCATTAAAAGAATAACAAGATTCTAAGAAATTTCAAACATCAATGAATTTTTTCGTCCCCTCCCTACTCTTAATTAGGCTTATGACCCTCGTAAAATATAGCCTGATCCCCCCCCCACGTTGTTCTGTTAAGCAGTTTGGATACTCAGCTTTAACGCACTCGTTATCTCTCCCTCTCTCGAGAGAAAGAGGTGGAAAAAAACGAGAGAGGGTGAGAGACGCAAGACAATCTCTCTCAATCTCCTCAATCTCACTCAAACTCTCTTAATCTAGCTCAATCTCTCTTTTTACAGTTCAGGGTACAGTTCTGGGGGGGGGGGGGTACTTTACAGTTCTGCTTTAGTTTACAATTATATATCAATGCTTAATTGCATTTGTCAAATTTGGTAGATAGTAAAGTAAATAAGTGAAATAAATAAAAATGTAGAAATAAATTACCAGAAAAACAGACATAAAATCAACTATAAGAATAAAACACAATTCATCAAAGAACAAAGTTACCTGTTGATCCTCAATCGTGGTGCCCATCACAAATTCACTAACCATTGTTTGGTCTTCGACGTTCCATAATTTGCAGGTCTTGTCCCCACTGGCACTCAACAGCTGTTTACCATCAGGACTCCAGGAAACCTATACCCAAACAGAAGATAAAAAATTGACTTTCACGTTTTATTGAAGAATCAACTGAAGACAACTGAGCAAGAAGTTAACAACTATGGGCTTGTGATGCGCTGCTGAGTGGGTCCAAGATACCCCTCTACCCTTTAACAGTTATTCTTGTAAAATAAATTTTCGAATTAAAAAACTGAAAATCCAATCTTGCACAGGGCCTCTTTGAGGCTTGGGCCCGTATATTTTGTCCCCCGCCCCTCATTCCTCGAAGGCTCTTCCAATAGTAAACCAAAATACCTTCAGACAGAAGGTAGTGGAAAGAATCCCCCCTCGCTGAGACTGGTATGAAGGAGTCTTACCAGGAAAATCGGATGATAATAGTTGAAAAAAAAGAAATAAAAAGAATTTTCGGAGTCAGGGTTGAAACATTATCAAAATAACATTTATAGACCCAAATTTGCAGCCGTGTTTTTTTTTTTTTTTTTTAATCAATCTCAAGAGAAAAGAACGTTCTCATGGCTAGAAGGAGAACTGGTTAAATTCTTTTTAGGCCAAGATTGGTTATCTTCTGGGGAGGGTTTTTAGGACCGTACTCCTCCTTTATGCAGTTATTTGAAGAAAAAAAAAATCTAAAATAAGCTCATCGCCTTTGAAAAAAAAAAGCATAAGCTGACGTTCTGGACAATGTTTATTTGAATGCAGTAGACCCCTTCAAAGTCAGATAAATGTTTAAATAGCTGCAATTACGGTTTCACCTACTCTGCATAGAGGATTTGACCCCACAGCGGAACAGTTCCCGCTCTGAAACCCCTCCCCCATTGGGAGTCCATACAAAAAAAAACAATCAAAACCAAAAGTTGTTTGAAATATCCAGAGGCAAATCTATACGAGTCCAACACTTTCCAGGTTTTAGTGTCTAAGTGTCAATATGTAAAACAAATTTTAGAACAGATGGAGTCCAAAAAAGATGCCTAAGAATTGTAAATCCTAATTTTGGACTCCCTTCTTTGGGAGTCCAAAAAATATTCTTAAGATTTGTAAATCCTTATAAATAATACATTAAAAGAAATCATAAGTCATAAGAAAGAATATGATCCTAATACCTCCTTCTTAGGCATTTTAACCGCCATCCACAGATACTAGCGAATAACTATAATATCCGTCGATGGCGGTTAAAATTTTTGGATTTTTTGCAAATCCTGGAATTGGCGAATGACTCGTTTTTATGGTTGTTAGGTATTAGGTTTGAATTCCTATAATTTTTAGCTTTTATTGAATTTTATTCATCTTTAAATTTGTTGTTTTTTTTCACATTCATATTGACTTTCTGCGCTTCATTTTGTTGGTTTTTTCTTCAGCACTCTCATTGAATATATTTTTTAATTTCGCACTGAAGAAGAGAGGCGTTTGTCCCCTCGAAATATTCGCTTTGTTGTGTTTTGTCAGCATTTTCATTTGGCCTTTAAAAACTCCATTTTTGCTCCTTTTTCTTTCTTGTTATTTAAGCAGGACTAAGTTCTATCCTCGTTCATATGGATAACTTATCATTTGGGAATTATCATTTGAGTAATTTGGTCACTTCGGGAGTTCCCTGTGGTACTACCCGCATTGATTGATAAACTCTCCAACAAAACCAAGTTAATTTAAATATCTTTTGAGAGAAATTTTATAGTAAAGAAAGAGTTTGAATTGTTACTGAAAAGTTGGTGACCCCGGATTCTGTGAGCTGCGTAATAACTCAAAAACCCAACTAAGTCCAGATTCTACTTTAGTTCCATCTACTTCAAATGAAAAAATTTCGTGCCAAAATGACATATCATTTAATTATTCACAAAGCCATTCACAGCCATATCCCTTATGGCCAGGGTTGCCACCCTGGCCTGGAAGAATTTACAAAGTCTGAGAGGAAAAATTTACTAAATCGCATCTGTTTTTACTAAATGCACAAAAAAAAATTTTGCGCGTGCGGCTACCGCTTCTTCTTTTTTTTCTCTCTTTTCCTCTTTTCTTTCGTTTTCATAGTATGATTGAAAATTCCGGACACCTATAAGTTCAAAAATCATTTTTTTATTATTATTTGGATGTACAACTGGATAGGCTTCGTATTCCAGATGCGGTGTATCCAAGACGTCAAACAATAGTCTGGAATCTTAGATTCTGGAAATCCTGCTGGTGAAGTCCGGCTTTAAATTTATCAATGGTCTTCAGGTCATAAAATTCAGATATATTGAAAAATTAAAATACAATCAACGAAGAAAAATAGCTACAACTCATATTCACGAAGCAATTCAGGCGATGGAGTGCTTAGAATCTGAGGTGTGTTTGAAAATGACCGCTTTTGAAATTTGTCCCCCAGTTTCCGTTTTTAGGTTTGAAATCTAAATCCTTCAATTTTGCATTTTTAAGAAGGAATTTGCCACTTTTAAAACACTAATTGGGCTAGTCTTTAAATAAGGGATAAGCTGCTTACAAAGATTTCTGGCAAATTTTAAAGCAATTAATTTAGGATTTTTTTTGAACTGATTTTTTCTGGATTCTCTCTCGTTCATATTCAAGGAAATCAAAAACCTATGTCACTAACCTATGCAATCTATGTCACTTCAAAACGGCAATGACGAAATCGGCTACCGGTTTAGTTGTAAAAATATGTAAATTAAAAAGTGCACCTCAAATTGCACTAGGGCTGCCAAGAAAAAGAAAACTTATATAACATACAATAATTAGTTAAAAAAAACATTGTGTCAATATTCTTCAGGTCAGGCAAATCATACAAATTGAAAATTAAAAAGAAAAATATGTAGTCACAATAAAAAAAAGTCGCACTTAAAATGCTTTAATCGTCCACGGCCTCATCCGAATTTAAAGTATCCACTAGTGTCGAATTCTGACTGAAGGGATCTACTTGTTTCCATTTCTTGATAGCCCAAGTCAAATCGCTGGGGATCACCCAGTCATGTACTCCACTTGACGACCCGAGAACAAGTTGCTTCGTTTTCATCAGGGACGAAACACTCGAGACATTTAGCCTATTTTGGTTTTTAGTTTTGATCACCGACAAAATCAAGAACTGTCTCTCTACTTCAGCACTTGAATGGGGCAAGCTGCAGAGTCAGAAAGAACTTGAGCAAGTATGGAAAAAGTTCGTTTCCAGCAGCGTCTTTAAAAAGGGACAAGGCTAACTAACAAACATAGCAGCTGTTATGAGAGTCAACGAAAATTTTCTGAAAACAAATTAAGCCGACATACCAGTCCTAATTTTAAATTGTTTGCCTTTCAAAGCGAGTGTCAAGAAAAGCCGAGAGACAATAAGAGATTTTTAAGCGCTAGGGTTGACGCGAAATCACAAAAATGAGAGCAATAATAGCCATAATATCTAACGTAACCGAAATCATATTTTGTAATGAATGGACCCTAATTTTTTTTCCCTGAATTCATGGAAAAAAACAAGTCTTGTTTACTACAAATCATGACTTTTTACGAGATTTCGGGAAATTTACTAAATCCTCTAAATTTAATAGATTTTTTTTTCTTTTTATTAGATCTAGTAAAATCCTACTGACGGTGGCAACCCTGCTTATGGCTGTCTCATTTGGAGCAGACAATTTTACGTATTTATACGTAATTTTTACGTAAATAGCAATTTTACGGTAATTTCACAGGAGCCCTAATTCTGTAAAAAAAAGCAGCAAGGATAATAGGTAAGAATGTCAAAGAAGGAAGGATACATGTTTAAGTTTTTCGATTTGCTTAACGTTTGTACTGTTGCTCCAGCAATTTTCAATTTATAACGTTATAAAAGATAAAATTTTCAAAAATATATTTTGTTTTTTGAGCTATGAGAGAAAAACTAGAATCTACACAATTAGAAATATTTTATTTTTTATAGTAAAACCACAAATTTTATGCTCGCAAACTCTACAAATTTTATACCACTTTCGACGATACCTAGTCCCCTGGGGGGGATTCACTAATGGACCAATTGTCCAGCGAACACTGAGGGTTGAAAAATGATTTTAAGCTACCGTATCACTTTAATTACACAATCATTTAATTATTATGGCTACACAATCCTACACAGATTACAAAGAATGACACAAAATCCATCAAACCACATTTTGGGGAAAGAATAAATGTCCACATATCTAGAGAATAAAAGAAGATAAGAAAAACAGCCTCACTCAATAAACCTTGCTTAATTTTAACGAGAAGTGTCTTAAATATAAGTATCTTAATAAAATATAAGAAGTGTCTTAATATATATATAATAATATATAAGAAGTATATAATATATAAGAATATATAAGATTTATAAAGGAAAATGAATATATGCGAATCACTTAAATAAAGATAATTTCTTAAACCACATTGGCCTGACATCACATAAAGAAAGAAAAACGAGCACAAATCGGGTTTTTATAGGCCAAATAAAAATACTGAAAAAACAAAGCGAATATTTCGAGAGGACAAACGCCTTTTATGGTTGTTAGGTATTTGGTTTTAATTCTTTTAATTTTTGGCTTTTAAGAATAATATATATATAAGAATATATAATAAAATATAAGAAGTGTCTTATAGTGTTACAAAACGTTGAGTTCATCGATTTTTAAATTAACGCACCCAAATTGATTACCAGGTATCTTAATTTTACCCAACCGTTCTCAAAGGGCGGGTCAGCAGGGAAACGTAGATCAGAAAGATCAGAACGTGATTGAACTCGCATTGCCTGACTTATCCTCCTTTTGAGAACAGCTTAAGCAACTTCATTTTGTAATTATCTATGAAGAGTGAAAATGTCAGACGCGACCTTTAGGCATGATAGCAACGGAATGGCTTTGAAACTTACATATAAGAATGTTCAGAAAGTATAGTTTATCAACTGGATTTAACAGGGCTGTGGAGTCGGAATGTTTAGTATATTGTTGCAGAATGGAGTTGGAGCTGGAGTCGGTATATTGAAAATGTCTGGAGTCGGAGTCGAAATTTTAGTAAATTTTGGCAGAATTGAGTTGGAGCTGGAGTCGATATATTGAAAATGTCTGGATTCGGAGTCGGTTATAACTTATAACCGACTTTACAGCCCTGCTGATTATGAAAAAAATAATTTAATTAAGCAGTAGATTAATTTGTTCATTTAATTAATTAATTAATTAATCAATTAATTAATTTTACAGTAGGTCACAGACTGCTTAAAATCCACTGTCAATAAATATTTTTATAGAAACGTAAAATAGGACCTATAAAGGACGTACAAATGACAGTTCAAATAGGGATAAATCCTTTTATTAGACACTGAAAAGCAATGATAAAAACTCTGGATATTTCTATCACATACACAGCGACCATCATCAGCAGATAGAGATTGAGTTTATCTGCTGATGAAAGTTGCTGTGTATGTGATCAAAATACCCAAAATTTTTATCATTGTTTTTCATTGTCTAATAAAAATAATTAACCCTAATCGAACTGTTGTTTGTACGTCATGGAAAAGCAGTAGGATCTTAGAAAATACCTAGATTTATAAAGGAAAATGAATATATGCGAATCACTTAAGTAAAGATAATTTCTTAAACCACATTGGCCTGACATCGCATAAAGAAAGAAAAACGAGCACAAATCGGGTTTTTATATGCCAAATAAAAATACTGAAAAAACAAAGCGAATATTTCAAGAGGACAAACGCCTTTTATGGTTGTTAGGTATTTGGTTTTAATTCTTTTAATTTTTGGCTTTTATTGAATTTTATTCATCTTTTAAGTTTTTGGTTTTTTGGTTCTTTTCACATTGACTTTCCGCGTTTGTTTTTTTTTTTTTTTTTTTTTTTTGCACTTTCCTTGGATACATCGTTTCGTTTCGTTGTTCACGTATTTGATTATATGACTGGGAAAGCGGTTCAAGGTTTATTTCAGGGATTACTAAAGTATCGGCTTCTCTTTTGAGAAAACCGAAATATGACTCATTTATTCTTAAATCACCGGAATCTCTGTTTAAAGCTAGACCTAAATGTTGGTATTTATAAATTTAAACAGCTTCTCTGTAGTGCTGGACAATACCTTTGTCATGCGAAATAAGACTAGTTTGATTAAACAAAATAGTATGGTCTGGTTTTTCAAAAATGTGCTCTGCAAGGGCAGAGTCAAAATTTTCTGGTTTTTTCAGCTTTTTAAGTGTATTATTAATTGAACTAGAGTGCTAAGTTAATCTATCCGTTAGTCACTGTTCAGTTCTTCCGATATACCAAAGACCACACGAACAAGGAATTCTGTAGACACCGGAGTTTTCACCTATCGGGATAGGGTCTTTACCTTGATAAATTTGGGACCGATTGACTTTCCGCGTTTGTTTTTTGTTGTTTTTTTTCTCTTCGGCACTTTCCTTGGATACATCGTTTTGTTTCGCGCTGAAGAAGAGAGGCGTTTGTCCTCTCGAAATATTCGCTTTGTTTTTTCAGTATTTTCATTTGGCCTATAAAAACCCCATTTTTGCTCGTTTTTCTTTCTTTATATCACTTCAATAATTATTTAATTATATGTATCAACTAGGTAACCTATTATTTATTATTTAAATACATAGTCATTTGATTAACGTTTAACCATTATTAATTAATTCACTTTAGTTGAATAATTACATAATTAAAAAGATAAATTATTAATAAAAAAACTTACGGAATAAATCCCGCCCTTGTGGGCAGGGTTGCCTAGCTCACATATAGTCTTGTATTCCTTTGTATCATGAATAAAAAGCTTTCCATCAAAACCAGCACTCGCAAAATACTCTCCACTAGGAGAGAAACGAACACACTGAACAAAACGGGAATGATCCTATAAATAAAAACCAAAAATTATAGATTTATAACATAGGGAAGAAAAGAAGAAATACGTGAACAACATAGGAGATTATGGGCGACTTCTTTCTTTACTGATACATGAAAAGCGCTCATAAGAAAATCAATCTCTGCGTAACAGTGGTAATTTTTGTAAATTTACCCCCCCCCCCCCCAAAAAAAAAAAAACAGAACAAATATAGAATTCAAGTCTTAAGGTAAAATTACAAATTATTAATATTACAAATTACTATATCTCTGAGACCACGATGACCCTAAAGACCGCGATAAGATAATCATAGTGATCTTGATCATGATGACTTCAGCAATGACGACAACGGCCCCGTTAAATCGCAGAATTTCTTGGTGTTATTTTTTCAAATTTTTCTTTTTAATGAAAATACCTCCAAAAAAGGTATTTCGCAAATGTAGGGGGAAGGGGGAAGATTTAGGGGACAAATGCCCCTCCCTACTTCCCTCTATTGGTGCAAATGACCTTTTGTGGTTGTCTACTTAATACATTGTAATAAACCATAGCCGCGTTAAATCGCAAAACTACTTGGTGTCATTTTTTTTTTATCCAGGAATAGTCACTGTCCTTGGAACCTCGCCTGAAGCATGTGTTTGGATAATAGTTGTGACAAACAGATAGAATGAAGGTAAAAATTATGATTTTAACAAGCCATCTTGATTTTTCGTCTATAATTTAGCCGCGTTTTCAGGCTCAGCGGGTTCGAACACGGGTTGTTCTCGTCTAGTTTCAAGTTTCTAGTTTTTCGTCTAGTTTCAGCGGGTTCGAAGTTTCAACCCCGTGTTTTCCTCGACAACCCGCTTTGTGAAAACGCTTGATGCACTAGACGAGAACAACCCGTGTTCGCACCCACTGAGCCATGAACATCCCGTCTTCGAACACGGGTTGTTCTCGTCTAGTTTCAAGTTTTTCGTCTACTTTCAGCGGGTTCGAAGTTTCAACCTGTGTTTTCCTCAAGAGCGCGCTTTGTGAAAACGCTTGATGCACTAGACGAGAACAACACGTGTTCGAACCCGCTGAGCCGTGAACAACCCGCTTTCGAACACGGGTTGCTCTCGTCTAGTTCATCAAGCGTTTTCACAAAGCGGGTTCTTGAGGAAAACACGAGGTTGAAACTTCGAACCCGCTGAAACTAGACGAAAAACTAGAAACTTGAAACTAGACGAGAACAACCCGTGTTCGAACCCGCTGAGCCTGAAAACGCGGCTTTTGACATAGTCCACCCTATTTACGACATGATATATCCAAACATTAGAGCCGTATGGGCAATAGGCTAAAAAAGAACAACAAAACGAAAACACGAAAGAGAACTAAAAAAAACCTCCGCAATTATACGCTCAACAACGTTCGCTCGGTTCGCAAAGATTACATCATTAATTAATTCATGTTTATAATAAACACTTACCAAACTAGACCTATAATAAACCCCGTTTAATAACAAACCACGGAAAAAAATTAGCACTGTCATAAATCATTGTCATAATACAGATCATAACTCAACACCGCAATGTATACACAATTGCCAAAAGATAAAAAAAAGAAAAAGATAAAAATTTGCACTATATAAGGCTTCAAATAGTGGAAATGAATTGGTTTATAAATTGTAAAAGCTGCAGAATCCAGCATAAAAATGAAATTAAAACGGGATATAAGAAAGAAAAAAAATGTGTAAAATTCTTAAATCAAAATTCTTAATCAAACGTGGAAATTAGATATGCTCGTATAAAAGATAGTATAAAACTCAACTTGTATTCATCTGTTTTACGATGAACTGGAGTGAGATCGGTAATCTTTTGGTCTTACTCCCTTGGAAGGCGGCTCCTTAGAGGGTTACAGGGAGAGGGAATAAATTCTTGGTCCCAATATCAATTTTGGGTCAAGGCTGATACAAAGTGTCTCACGTCTCTCATGTAGGATTCCTCTTTAAACCAATCTAGACGGCTCTCTTTTGATTTTATCTAATTCTATTTAAAAAAAAATACAAATACCGCATTTACTGTACCTCTAAATTTCGAAACACGGTTAAGGGGATTCGATAGCTTCAAGGATCGACCTATCTCGTCCATTATGAACTTTTCTAGTTCGTGTTGCCAACTAAAAGCCGATACCTACTTTCCCAAAAATCTTAGAAAAACTAAAAGCCGATACCTACTTTCCCAAAAATCTTGGAAAAAAACATTTAATTTCTCTTGTTTTGTGCCAGGGATAGAGATACTCAGTTTTAATGATAATTACATCGATAGAAAGTGTGAATTGTTTTTGTTCATTAAATGGAGCAGAATTTTATTTCTAAAGTTCAAAATTTTCCTTTTTTTAATATGTTTTACTTGTTTATTTTCACAGTTCACCGTGGCAACTTTGAAACAACCAAGAAAACCCTTAGAAAACAGCAGTATAGAGTATAGAGTATAGAGCAGTATAGAAAGTATAGAGCTAAGATGGCTCCAGGGGACAAAAAGTGTTTCTACTTTTATGTCCTTGGTAATTCAAGAAAGTCATTTAAAATAAGGTTAAGCCAAGTATCAGAGCCGTTCCTTGGGGAGGGGGGCATCCGGGGCAGTTGTCCCAGGTACCGTGGCTTGGGACACCGCAGCTGGGGAACTTCCACTTTGATCCAATTTTTCACTTTGATTCGACCTTTTTTGCTTATATTTGAGTCGCGAGGGGTGCTGTAATTAATTTTTTTTCGGGCACCGAAAACCCTAGGAGTGGCTCAGTCAAGTTTAGGAACTACAAGATTTTTATGTACGGCATGAGGAAGAATTGCTAAGTAGCGACAGGAGAAGGTGCATTTGACATTTCCAGAGTGGTTATACCTTATAAGGAGGAACACGCCTCTTGTTTCTGGCCAGTGTATCATGCAACTTAAGGGCAGCTGGAGTAAGAAAAATGGGCCGAAATTCTTGAAACCTATACAATCACTCTCCTTTTTACTGGTCCTACTAAAACTATAAATCGACCCACCCACGGAAAACTAGCTTCACCACCTTACTTAATTCGTCTGCCTTTGCTATCTCCCTAAATACCCCTACAGGTTTTCCGATCAATTCTAAAATCCTCTCTCAGCCTCGACACGTTGCCTACGCAATCAGCTCTATTTCAATTAATTTTTGTACTGCCCTTGTGCTTGGTTTATATTTGACAAAAAGAATAGTTTAAATAGTTCATTTACATATTCAATTTATTTCGAATTTGGTATTACCTGCTTTGTCATTTTGAACTTGAATGGGGGTCCTTCAAAGATTCCAACGCTGTTGTCTTCACTTCCTGTTACGACCCGAAATGGTCTTGTTGGTTTGAAGTCACACGAATTCAGCGCTTTGGATTGTCCGCAAATTTCACCATTTGATGTTCCAGTTTCAACAAGAAAAACATGGGCAAATCTAGAGTAAAAGTGGTAAATTTCATCATTTGATGTTCCAGTTTCAACAAAAAAAACGTGGGCAAACCTAGAGTAAAATTGTAGAATATAAGCTATTCTTACAGCCATTACTGTATACTTTGTGCGATTCTAAGGCAATATATTTGCAGCTATTTAATTTTTTTGCAATATATTCCATTGTTAGTATATGGGGGAAGACGACAATCCTGAAATAAGTCCAGTGGAATCTCCCTGGAAATGTTAAAAATACATCCCTGTAAATGAACTGTTTTTATATTTAACTCCCCCTCCCAGACAAGTCCTTGAATACCATCCCCTTTATGGACAGATCGGTATGCACCTATGGTTCCGATGATTAATAAGATTAAACAGTAGTCTAAGGGTAAGTTAAAGGGCCACTCACGATGACACTTAATTAACGCAAATATTGGACTAACTTTTGGACTAACTAATATTGGACTAGACTCATTGGTAATAACACTTGTTTAATGAGCTAGTTCAGATTGAAAATGTTGTCACCCATTATCTCTGCCTGACTGGGGGACCTGGACAAGGCCGTATCCAGGGGGGAAAGGGGGGTTTGAACCCTCCCCACTAAATGTTTGTCCGACTCGTAAAAACGTAAAAAATTAATATAAACAACTTTTGTATGCGTTGTTACCTTTCCCCCGAAAAAAAAATTGTATACCCCCCCCCCATTCCAAAATAATTCCAGGATACGACCCTGGGCCTGGGGCTCAAAGGGCCTAGAATTGCACCGATATTATGCATAAGCATATTCAAATAATCAACTAAGAAAAGAAAAAGTTTCTTCACAATTTCTTACTATACAGCTGAGGATTAATAATGAATCTTTGATTGGCTGGCCTTGGCTATATTTCAAAAACATTGAATAAAATTGGAACTTCATTCTGGTTCTAGATAGCTTTGGAATTTAGTGAAATCTTATTCTTAATAGGTCTGGAGTCGGCTAAATCTAGGAGTTAGTAAAATCTAACTGTGTATGGAACTTAACAGCAAGGTTTTCATAGAAACGAAAAGTATACTGTTGCCATTTTTGAAAAATTGATACCCTTAGAAACTGACATCGCCCTAACGTCTAAAATTTCACAAGTGACATGGAAAACTGCATAACGCAAAGAGCATTTGCGGGTAAAGATTGCTGGTTTCACAGAAAGCTCGTTTTGGACACCGCTCGCTTTGCTTTTTTTTGCTCCTCTAAAATGAATGGCTTCTCCAATCATTTGAAAACTCAAGTCTTGATTAAAAAAAAGCTCCAAACAAGCAGTCAAAGTCGTCTCTAGAACATTAAGGCGATGTTGGAAAGAATATAACCTTTTATCCCCCCCCCCCCCAAAATGTTTGTTTGACTCGTAATAATGTACAAAAATGAATATAAACATTTTTTGATGCGTTTTCGGGCTGTTACTTATTTCATGTCTCTCACAAAGATAAAAAACTTTAAAGAGAGATCACGGCCTTGTTTTACTCCCACATTGATCAGGAATTCGGGTTATTCTTCATTATACAAAAAAACATCACACTGAAACATAAAGTTATCCTTTTAGAAAAGTCATAGTTGACCTACTGACCTCCCCCCTTTTTTTCAAAGAGAGAAAACTATGTAGAAGCACAGGTATTAAAAATTAAAAAAATAAAATTAAAAAAATAAAAATTAATAAAAAGCAAGTCAAGTGGCCTAAATTCACGAAAATTGGGGGAGGCGGCATAATATATTTTGCAATATCTAGGGGGGGACAAAGACGTTTTTTTCAATTTTTGGCAACAAAAATACCATAAAAGGCATTTTTCATGAAAATACTTCCAAAAACGTATTTCCCAAATATAGGGAGAAGGGGTGAAGATCTAGGGGACAAATGCCCCTCCCTACTTCCCTCTATTGACGCAGCTGAACAAATGACCTTTTATGGTTGTCTATTTAATACACTGTAATAAACCATAACCCCTAGATGAAAACATGAACTCCCTTGTACCAATCAATCAAAAGAATTAACTGATTACCACCTGAGAGGGATTCCACAATCTTCAGGAAAACCCTAAAACTGAAAAATATTCAGATATTGTAAGCAGACTCGAATCAATTTTAATTACCTTTCCTTTCCTTCACCGGCCACTACCATCCGTTGGTTATCAGGTGACCATGCAATATCATGAATTGGACCAAAAAATGGTTGATATTCTGCTTTAAGTATGTGCTCTTTATTTACAGTATCCCATATTCGGACTTTTCCCTGCTGATCTCCAGACGCTATATAGAAACCACTTGGCGAGTATTTAGCAACGTTTACTGTGCATGAGTGTTCAGTATACTGCTCAGCTATGGCCGGGTTCTAAATACCGAAATAAAACACATTTAATAAAGCACCAACTTCATTCTAAACTTAGACTGCACTGCACTGATGAATGCTTTTTGAACCTGTTTTTACTCCAAATAAGTTCCCGAGCCAAAGCAGAGGAGGCTCCAGGGCTGCCCCCCCCCCCCTTTAACGATTTGGAGAATTACAATTTGTTGGTTGTCTGTCGCTAAGTTGCTTTCTTTGAAATTCCGAAAAAAATCAAAGCGAAAAAAAAAAAAAACAGAAATGGGGCATTGTGATAACAGGAGTGCAATGGCCACAGGCTCGAGCCCGTTACCGCAGCGGTTTTCCTGGTTATTCTCATTCTAATTAAACAATGAGGAAGGTCCCTCAAATCCAAGGCCGTATCCAGGGGGTTTGGGTGTTTGATCCCCCGGAATGTTTGTCTGACTCGTAAAAACGTAACAAAAATGAATATAAACAAATTATTGATGCGTTTTTTAAAGTTGGCTTTATAAAACCCGCCCCGAAAAAAAAATACTTCTGTAAACCCCCACTCCCGAAGAACATCCTGGATAAGACCCTGCTGAAACCGATAAAGGAAGTAAAGCTTATTTCGATTGGACCTTCAATTAAACTTAACAAATCTAGTTTTATGAATGGAATCTAGTTAAAATTCCAAATATTGCCAAAGCAGCATTTCAGTAATTCTTTTTTCTTTCAATCTGACGGCACTGTTGAAGGAAATTTAACGCGTTGAAAAGTAAAAAGTAGAATACAATTGCAATCAATAGCTTAGTTTGATTTTTTCTCATTTTTGTCTTCAAGATGCCCTTTAAACAGTTTGATTTAGCCCTAGCTCATTGCCAAGGATTCCCGTTATGGCCAGTCAGAGTCCTGCAGATCATTAAAGTCAGCAAAGGCCGAGAAAACTTCATTGTTTTCTGCTACGGAGGTCACAAGTGTTTGGACCTTTGGCCCCTTTTGTTTCAGAAAAATGTCCTTTTTATAAATTTAACTTCATTTATGTTAAATATCTAAATCCCGGGAAAGCTTTTATTACGATACGTCTGAACAATCCATTAATTGGCTAGTGTCTGAGAAAGCCAGGTGAGCAATGACTCATACAGCTTAAATTTACAGCTTGAATAGCTTCAAAGGATGCTGGGAATTTAATTTGATTCGGCCATTCTTCGCCTTTGGTCAGAGGTGCGCGCGCAAGGGCGCGTCTCAAAGTGTTTTTATTAATTGTAAGAGTTTTTGGTTTTAATTCCGTTTTGGAGTTCTGTTATATGCGTGATTGAATACCGTAAGCTTTTTTTATACTATATGATCTTCGACTTTTTAGCCTAGGTAGAGTCCTAGGAGACAGTTAGAAATATTAGTGGTAACCCAGGGCGGGTAACCTTGGCCTTAAAGTGGCCCCTTTGACCGTTTGATCACGTTATCGTACCCTAAGGAAGGGTATATTGCAAATTGGGTACTGACATACCCGATATTTACAAAACTGTTGGGGTAAGCGCGGGCATCCCACTAACATTTGGCGCCGCCAGGGGCTTCCCCCTCTAGTAAGTGGTATAGCACCAATAAGTGCCGACACCCGTACCTTACCGCTCAATACTGGTAGCAGCAAGTTAAGGAGCTGCTAACAGCACTGATAGTACAAGAATTCCGCGTTTTCGAAGAGACAAGTTAATTTAGCCTACAGAGTAGCCTATTGTGATTACATATAAAGAGAAAAAAATAAGGAATCAATTAATAGAAATATGAAGGTCTATAATGGGTTGTGCCTTGTTAAACAAAATAGAATAACGTGAAATTAATTAAGTTTGAGTTTACAGTGGGGGAATCTCCGTATTGAAAAGTATTACAGGATTTAAGGACAGATAAGAAAACGTTGAAAGTTGAGTTATTATTTGAGTGAATTGGCGGACTTAGATATAATCTTCAGTGACGAAGGTCATAGGAGTATTGAGGACGGCAAATTAGGAGAATTTGTCAGCTTGTGCGCACATTGGACAAGGAAGGTGGGAGGCACCTGTCCTATTGAGTAATCTGCCCAGGAGGAGATTATATTTGGAGTACGAGTATCCAGGGAAGATGCGTGATTTTTTTTACAGGGTAGTTCCCCTGTTTGAGTTTAGTCCAGCTAATTCACTAATGGAATATTCGTGCAGTTTTTCGGTTTACTTTCTCGTTCAGCCCCTGTTAATTCGTTTTTCGGAGTTGATTTCACTCGCGTAAAATTGCTTGCTGCGAAAGAAGTCGTTATTCCCTAATGAAATCTAGATGTTCCGGTTATTTGAAAATTTGTTGAATATTATTACACGGAGCTGATAATAGACAATAGTAATTGCGTATCATAACTTTTGCGAGTGCCAATTGTCAAAATTGCCAAGATTGACTAATTAATTAAGAGATAATATAATCGGAAAGGAGTATACGCGGTAAAATGAGGGGGTACGAAATAAACAAGGAAGAAATAATATGTGAAAAAACAAGACGAACTCACCCCACAGAGTCTGTGCCAAATGAAGGGGAGTTGCGGGTAAGAGAAAATACAAATAGAGAACGAACAGATTTAGAAAATGAGTTAAGAAGAAATAATGACAGACGGAATCAAAGTAGTCCGAGTAGAAGGAGCAGTGTGGAATCGAGATCCAGCAGGGGCTCGCGAAAAAGTATTCAAATAGATACGACACAACAACTATTAAATTTCATGGAGAAAGAGAGGATAGCCAGAGAACGAAACGAAGAGGCTGATAAAATAGCCAGAGAACGGAAAGAGGAGGAAGATAGAAAAGAAAGAGAGAATAGCTAGAGAACGAAAGGAAAAGGAAGATAGAGAGGATAGAAGAGAAGTAATGCAAATAATTGCAGGGAAATTTCGAACGTGTAAGAGAACAGCGTGGGTTAGAAGCCCGAAAAAATACACAGCTTCGTTGACTACGGGGGGAGGTGGACCGGCCCATAAAAAAATACGCGGGTTTCAAAATGTTGATAATCCACAAAAATGGGATGCAGAAGTAAAAAGACAACATAATATCGAAAATAAGACGCGCGAAAATGATTTTTCGTGAAAATTTGCAGAAAATAGATAATTTGAGAACACTTTTAATGAATAGGAGACGCTAACAAGTACAGACCAAAATGAAACACTGGTTGTACCAAAGAAAAATAAGACGAAATTTATTGTACGCGCTTTTCCTCGTAAGGTTCGAGAAATTTTAGTACAATCCGAAAAACCAAATGTCGGAGTTCAGTTCCCATTTGATAACGAAATATTTGTTTCTGTGGTAAAAGTAAAGAAAACTAAAAGAGAAAAAATACGCAAGGGGGAACTACAATAAAGAAAAGCAGTCAAAGATGATGAACATTGGAGTCCAATTCAGATTTCATGACGATTTATTTAATGCTCCTACAAAAGAAAAGAAAACTAAGAGGAAAAAAGAGATATTAAACGGAGCAACAGTGAAGAAATGCAATCAAAGATGGTGGACACTGGAGTCCAATCAAAACTTAATGACGATTTATTTTGCGCGATGGATAAAATTGAGAAAAGTGAAATAGAACAAATAAATACAAAAAAAGGACAAAATTTGGAGATTCAGCCTGCAGTGGCGAAAAATAAAAAAATATCTGGGCTATGCCTAGCTTACATAAATAATAGGGGGGAAAAAGAGGTCCAAGACCAACTGGGAAAATTACGAAATTACAATAAGACGAAAAAACTTAGGAGGGAGAAGACGCAAGACATATTAAGAGAAACTGCAGATAATCATGACATAGAATTGACTTGTCAACAACGAGTTACGGAAAGATTGGGAGATACTGAATTTTGGGTTGGATTGAAGAAAATTGGGAAGAAATCTGAGACTGGTTTTATCAACTCAAAAGGGGGGTCCCTTGGGGAAGATCACCTGCAGGAAGACGTGAGAGATAGCCCTTTTCGCAATGCACCACTTGCAGACAAGTTGTTATACCTTTACTGAAGCCTTATCTTTCCAGTCTTCAATTTCATCTTCATCCCTCATCGACGAGCATTATCCATTCGATTATTTTAGGGGATGGGACCCAGAAAAAAGCGATCCATGGTTCGCTCAAAATTTTACTTCATTAACCCTATCGTTGTCACTGGCCTTTGTATTTTCGGCCTTAGATTATTTGAAATTATTACAGTTTAATTGAGATGTGGGGTTGTTTCCACAGATGGAAATTAAGAGGCTAGTGCAGCCAATTTTCTCTCAAATTTAATTCGTGAGAGCGAGAAAATTTGTATATTTGATTGTGCTGCGCACGATCATTTTCTGCGAATCTTGGGAACTTCAATTTTCAAAATCAAATGCGGATGCCATACAACAGAGACCATGGTGGTGGTGGTGGTTCTACAGTAGAGACGTGTAGATGACGACAGGTTCCGAGCCAAGTGGTGGGAACACAGGCACTGGTGGAAGAAAGAAGATAATATAAACAAGTTTGGTGATTTTGAAGTTGGTTTTATTTATTTTATGTTTTCTGTTTTGTGCTCTGACCCATGGCGTGATGGCGGTCATTTTTCTTAGCAGGGAGGTGTTGCAACCTTTGACCCCTTTTGTTTCAGAAAAATGTCCTTTTTGTAAATTTAACTTCATTTATGTTAAATATCTAAATCCCGGGAAAGCTTTTATTACGATACGTCTGAAGAATCCATTAATTGGCTAGTGTCTGAGAAAGCCAGGTGAGCAATGACTCATACAGCTTAAATTTACAGCTTGAAAAGCTTCAAAGGATGCCAGGAATTTAATTTGATTCGGCCATTCTTCGCCTTTGGTCAGAGGTGCGCGCGCAAGGGCGCGTCTCAAAGTGTTTTTATTAATTGTAAGAGTTTTTGGTTTTAATTCCGTTTTGGAGTTCTGTTATATGCGTGATTGAATACCGTAAGCTTTTTTTATACTATATGATCTTTGACTTTTTAGCCTAGGTAGAGTCCTAACAGATAGTTAGAAATATTAGCGGTAACCCAGGGCGGGTAACCTTGGCCTTAAAGTGGCCCCTTTGACCGTTTGATCACGTTATCGTACCCTAAGGCAGGGTATATTGCAAATTGGGTACTGCCATACCCGATATTTACAGAACCATTGGGGTAACCGCGGGCATCCCACTAATATTTGGCGCCGCCAGGGACTTCCCTCTCTAGTAAGTGGTATAGCACCATTTTTGCACCAATAGGTGGTAAGACCCGTACCTTACCGCTCCAATAACAAGGAAATAAGAATCACTGAAAAAAGTTTGATATAGTATGAAGTTAATATACAGGAAGCGTCACAAAAAAACGGGAAAAAGGAATAAAGTTTGCATTTGAAGAAGCTAAAAACTAAAAATAAAACGCTGCACTCAAGATCAGCGAGCCAGCAAGCTCGTCATCTCAGCTGTTGGAGAAAATTGTTGCCAGCGAAGATGAGATTGCAAGAACGCAAAAATCAATGATGGAAAAAATTACTGAGAAGCAGGATGAGCCCAAAACTTGGGTGAATTTATCCTGCAACTAAGCTTACAGAGCCTACAAACAAACTATTGCTTTGTGACTGAGTATTTGCAAGAAATAACAAGTAATAGGGAAGCAGCTATATTTCTCTCTCAATCTAACGATACCATTGAAAAACATTTAATGTATTAAAAAGTAAAAAAAAGGCTTCACTTGCAAATAAAAAGTTTAGTTTTTATATACATTTTTGCGAATTATGCCAGTTTGAAAAAAAGCCTCGAATAGATCACTAATCGAACTTCACGGCAAAAAAATTATAGCATACTGTGAATGAGTGTTCAGTTTACTGCTAATATACAGATGGATTCTAAAAGAAAAAAATGAATGAAATCAAACATAAATATCTTTAAAGTAAAAAAAAATAATCGTTAGATATATAGCCAATTGCAAAATTGTAAGAATGCAAGGCAGTCTTGATAATTATAGTTGTATCTTAAAATTGAAGATTATGAAATGACTTTACATTTTTTTCACATATATCTCAGCACAGGGTTGTAACAGAAACTTAAAACAGTTATTTCTAATGTAAGTTAAATAGTTAATATAAATTTCTACCCCGAACGATAGACAATATTTTGAAAGGGGTAATACAAGTTCATGCACTATTTTATTACAATCAAGAACAAGAAAATAAATGGTCCTAGAACAAGAAATCTGCAGAAAAATTTCTTTTCATTTTTACTATTTAAAATAACTAAAACATAAAAAATAAAATATATATATGCACAAGTTTATATAAATCTCGGGATGATGTATAGCGTTAAATATACCAGGACACGAAGTTCCAAACCAGGACACCTAGTGCTCAAAAGACATCTGGTGAAAACACCTTACCATGTTTTAAGCAGGAGAAGACTATTGATCAGCCATAGCAGGGATAGGAGTTCATCCCTTTTACTTTTACAGGGGACATAGAGATTTTGGAAAGGTGGAAAGGAGTCTGAAGCCCTCTAAAATCGCATTACATTCGCCCTTTTCTATCTATAATAAATGTTCAATTTCTTGAACGTTACCATAAAGAGTGCCAACACCCAACAAACAAATAATAAAACAAAAACAAAAAACAACAAATAACAAATAATAAATAACAATAAAACAATAAATAAATAACAATAAAATAAATAACAACAAACAACAAATAATAAAACAAACAAAAAACAACAAACAAAACACCCAACAAACCCAACAAGCATATCATTTTGTACCTTGATAGTCAAGAAATTTCTGTAACTTTGATTTGCTAATTTTTTGTACCTGAAACCAGAGTAAAATTATGTGAGAAAAATAATACCCTTCAAAACTTATAAACTTGATAGATACGTTTAATTTTCTGGCTTACCTCTATATTTCTAATTATCACGCTGTTACTATGTGTGTAAAGAAAGTTTTTCCCTTTTGGATCTCCGCCAAGAACAATGGGTTGTCCTCTTGTGGTTTTTGGCAATGTTGCAAATAATGACTCTGGAAAATAAGTAGTCATAAAAATAACATTCTGTTTGAATAAAATCATTTCAGCTGTTAAAAAGAAAAGTCACTTTCAATCTTTAACTCTAAAAATAAACTATTTTTTAATTAGTTGTTTTTAATATCTAGTTATGACCAAACTGTCTCATTGTTTTCCAATAGAGCTACAACTCATACAAATCTTAGGGCTCATCTCTGCAATGTGTATGCAAGTTATGCCTTCCCACAGAGTTGAGAGATATTGATTTTCCAAATATGTCCAAATCTTGGACAACATTTTACTTATAAATATCCGATATTTTCGAAAACTTCCGAGGACTCTGTAAATTATAGGGACCATGTTCTAGCTTTTGGTGTCCAAACATTTATAAAATGTGCTAACTGTCTTTGACGGGGAACAAATTTTAAAAAGTTAAAAAAAAACTACAAAAAAAAACAAGTAAAACATAAGAAAGAGTGTCAGAAGACGTATTAAATAATTAGTTTATTTAAAAACCTCTCTATAATAACATAAAAAGCACAGACCACAAATGAAAAAAAATATATGAACATTTACACTAACAAACAAAAAACCACCAAGAATATGTATAGTGTAGCTTAATATGAGACAAAAAAAAACTAAAAACTCAATTCCAAATTTAAAAAAAAAAAAACATGGGTTGTGTGCTATATGCTTTTTATATTTTCACCAAAGTTTTTATATTACAAAATATAGGTTTGCTATGCTATATCTAGTAATCAATTTCGAATTGCATGGCAAAGTGGGAAAAGATAGGGATGATTTTTGCTTTATCAGTTTTAGCAAATCAGTTTTTCCAGAAAGGCATAACATATAAGATATGAGGTAGTACACCAGCATCATAAATATTGACGAAGCGAAAACAGTCAAGTTACTGGAGGGGAGGTATTTGACATTGGACTTTTTATTTCATTAAAAAATCTTATTTTACATTGGAAACAATTGAAGCATAGGAGGCAGATACTTGACCAGGAATTTGGGCAATCAGAAGACTGCAAGTGTGGCAAATAAAGGTGGCAATAGGGAGGCTTAGACATGAGACATGTTTAACTGTCTTCTTAACAGAGGTACCAAGAGATATAGCCTACAATGAGTAATCATCATGCCAATTAAAAATATGAACTGAATAGTCTGATTTTTATGAACTCAATCCTAGACTAAGACTATGGTACTCACCAGATTAGGTGAAAACAATTTATGAAATATGCTCAGGAGTCAACTTAGGTTAAGGATATCATTAGCATATAACATAAAAGAAATACTGATGTCATAGAGAATTCAAGATGCAGAGCATTTTCCATGTTCATCCAAAACATAATTGCTAAATAGGGTAGGAGAGTCGCCAGTCCCCTCTCCCCAATTTCCTTTACAAGCCGGAAATTGCCTTTTATGGGTATTGGGGAACTGTTACTAGATAGAGAGATCTAGATAGAGATATTAAGACTAAAGAAGGGCAACGTCCAGTATGAGTCGAACCCTAGAGAACTGGATGGAGGTTCGAAAATTTTATCTTTTCGTTACTAAAAATCGAAAACGTGTCCTTTCCTATCGAGGACCGTCTGGTAATGCACACACCCACCTATTCTATGGTCTCCAGATGAAAGAAAACGTTAACCTCAAAGAAGAAATATTTATGACCACATGTCTGAAAACATGCTTTAGCAGAGTGATGTCGGAGAAAAAAGGTAAGTTTTACAAAAGTCTCATATTTAAGTCATTTGTTGTCTTTTCGAATTTGTTCGTTTTGATTGAAAGTTTCTCTTTTTTCTGAATCAAAGTTTCTCTTTTTTCTGATTGGTTGGTGTTCAATGTAAGGGAGGGTGAATGGTCACCTACTAGAATTGCAGAAAATCTTGATTTTCCGGAAAAGGTTCAAATGGTCCCCTAATGTTTGATTTTTTTGTCGCTCTCAGATCCATAATTTTAGCAGTATGTGGAAAGCTTAGATCGAAATTTTAATGAAAGAAAGTGATGAATTTAAAATTTTCAGGCCAGTAGCAGTTACCAGTTCTCTTCTAGAGAAGTGGACCCAGTTCGAAAAGTTTTGGACGGTTCGAAATGACAGAATTCGAACTTTTTATTGCCGTTTCGAACCGTTGCCGACAGGTTCGAAAAGGGTTCCGAACGATTTTACATCAAAGAACAGCATTCCAGAAGGTTTCGAAATTTAGGAAGGGTTCGAATCGTGGGTTCCTTTTTAAATTTGCTACATTGTTTCCTCTCCTTATCCTTGTGCTGAAACTCATTTTTCACAATTTTCCTATACTCAGCAGAAAGTAAGTGTTGTTAAGAATGTAGCCCAGTGAAGATTAAAAATGATTGATCCAAACTAGACTTGGGAGAGTTGCTGCCAGTGGGGTCACCAAGGAAGATGAAAAGGAACCGAACTTTCCAGCCGAAGTTTATAACACCTATTAACACTAAAGGATCAAAAGACGATAGTGACTGGGAAAAGAAGTGAAACCTGAGAAAAAGCGAAAAACAAAGCACAAAAATTTGACACCTCGGAAATATGCACTTGCACGAAAAAAGCCAGTTCCAGGGAAATACACTCTTGCTCCCGTAGAAGATTCTGAGTCGGAATTCCACATGGCAGCTGTCTAATGGGAAAACAACACGGACACGGAACATGAAGATGTAAGTTTTGCAGAGTAAAGATGAAAGAGCTTCACAAGTGAAGGAGAAGAGAATGAAAAAGACACCAGCAACTGGATGAGGAGACTACAAAACTTATGAAAATTTTATCTTGAAGCAAGCTGTTGAAGATTACTTCATGGGACCGTCCGGGATGAAATTAATAGTGAAGAAGTACTTGATTCCTGTAACCAGGTTGCAGAACCACATAGTCAAGAAAAAGGAGGAGGGGTTCGAAGTAGAGAACTAGAAGAAACGAACGAGGGGCAAACTTCGAGGACCTTCTTGCCTAAGTCAGGCTGAGGAAGAAAGACTGAAGCAGTTTGTTTTTTTGGAACCAGAGAATTGGTTTCCCATTATGAAAAAGCTGACCTGCTCGACACAGTGACAATTATGATGGAAAAAGCAAATCGCAGGCATCAGAGACTGGAAAACCGACCAAGCACTGGTATTATTCCTTTCTGAAACGACATCCTGTCATTTTCAAATGAAAACTTGAGAATCTTCAGGGAGGGCGTTCTTCTGTAACCCACGAAAAGATCGAAAACTGGAGTCTCAACCATGAAAACTACTTGAATGAAAAAGGACTTAAAGAGTTTCTGGATCCAGCTGTTGGCCCCTGAAAAATATGGAATGCAGATGAGACAATTTTTTTGTTCCTTCCTCACAGAAAAAAAGTTCTCACAAAGCGGGGCAGCTGCAAGGCGGAAAAGAGAAAATGAACCTTACCATTCTGTTTATGGTCAATGGCGCTGGTGAATATGCAAAGCCTTTTATCGTTTACAAGTACAAGTCGAGAAAAGTGCACAAAAATGTTGCGGCCGCTTGTCCAGACTTCGTATATGCCTCTGCGTCAGAGACTGGTTGGATGCGGGACCCAAACTTTTGTGAAAGTATGAAAAATATTCTGGTTCTTTACCTGAATCGAAACAACATCCAGAGACCTGTGCTCATGTTTCTTGACAGGCATGCCTCATATTGCGATCGAACTGAGTGAACTATGCAAAGAAGAACAAATTGAATTGGTAATACTGCCGCTAAATGCTACCCAACAAGAAATTTCCCAACAAGAAACAAACCAGAAAAACTACCAGGAATTAATCCCTTAACTGACAAACTGGATGCACAGCCAAACTTGCAAACCCCAAATATATGCTTATTCATTCTAAACTTCAATGCAGTTCAGGCCATGAATATACAACAACAACAGAAAACAAAAATCATTGCTGAATTGGCAAAAATCTACATCCCTAATCATATGCTCATTCAAGCAAAAAAAAGATTTTGCTCTACTATCAACAAAGCTGAACATTGATACACGGTCATATGAAAAATAAAACAACAGCACAACACATATCAATACTCCAGTGGAACGTAAGATCACTTACAGAAAATAAGTTAAATGAACTAATATCTTTTATGAATAATAATTCCATCAATATTGCTTGCCTCCAGGAAACTCATTTAACCCAAAATCAACAAATTAAGTCTCTGGGATACACTATCCTGAGAAAGGATAGATCATCAGAGAGAAAAGGAGGTGGAGTAGCTTTAATAGTTAATAATAATATAAAATTATGTGGCATCAACTTTCCAGATTTTGTAAATGATGTTGATGCAATTGGTATCAGTGTTTGGCTGAATAATACAAAAACTTACATAATAAGCTTTTATAACCCTAATGGCCAAACTACAGATGCCATGGATTTCTTCAGCTATATAAATAATTCTAATATGTTGAAAAATATTATTATTTGTGGAGACTTTAATACCCACAGCCTTTTGTGGGGGAACAAACCAGCAAATAAAGCTGGTAAGTTCATTGAGCATATGACTTTAAATAATAATGAATTAGCTGTTGCTACCCCTCCAAACCTGAATACATATTTCATCCCCAAAAGTGGCAGTTTCTCTACAATTGACCTTCAAATTGTGTCTTTAAATATTTTGAATAAAATTTATATAAATAAAATTGATAGTCTATGTACTGACCACTTTGCCATAGTTTGCTCCCTAAACGAACCTGCTGAAACCCTATCACATACCTCCAAATATATCAACACTAAAGCAAATTGGCCTATGTTCCAAAACAAGCTAAATGATGAAATTACAAGTTTCACCAAAAATTCATGCATTTCAAACGCAACAGCTGACACACATGCTGAAGTTTTGGCATCTTTACTAATAAATACAGCTAATCATGCTATCCCCAGGACAACACCCAGGAAAACCTTCCCTAAACATATTCCCAAAGCATGGTGGACAAATGAGTGCCAAAATAAATGGAGAACAAAAAAGGCAGCTAGGAGAACATTCTTAAAAAAAAACATCACCTACTACATATTTAAAAAAATTACAAGCAGAATCTAATCTAAAAAGGACCATAACAAATGCTAAATATAACTACTGGAATAATTTCGCAAATAATCTCTCCAGAGAAACACATGAGCCAATTATACATAGTGTCATAAGCCACATCTGTGGGAAAAAGACTTCCCCCAACCCACTCCAGTATGAGCTTATACATAATAATACCCATTATGACAATGATAATGAAAAAGCTAAGCTATTTGCCACTCTTTTTGTTAATAAGCTAACATCAAACAATTGTAGCAAAATACCCCCAATTCCTATGAACCCAAGTTACCAACCTCGCCCAGGATCCGAGTATATAACCAGCCCATTTTCAATTCAGGAAATGAACAATGCAATACATCATATTAGGACCAAGACTAGTGGCAGCTATAACAATATACACCCTACATGGATAAAGAATCTCACCCCATCATACAAACAGGAACTTCTAAATTGTTATAATCATGCTTGGGCTTCATCTATGTTCCCCAAAATCTGGAAATTTTCGTCCCTCTTACCAATCCTAAAGAAAAATAAACCCAAAAATAACCCGAAGTCCTATAGGCCCATAATGATTACTCCTGTGATGGGGCAAATAATGGAGAAAATGATCTATTAACGACTCATCTGGTTTGTTGAAAAAAATATGATCCCTAACACTCAAACTGGCTTCAGGAAACACCATTCCTCGACAGATGCTTTCATATTGTTAACACATGCAATAAATGAATCATTCTCAAAAAATAATGTCCTAGTTGCAGCTTTCCTAGATTTTGAAGGGGCATATGACAATGTGAACCACCAAATCCTTTTCATTAAACTTGCAAACCTTGGACTACCCCCCAAGCTAGTATTTTTTATAAAATCTTTCATAGAACTGCGAAGTTTCATTGTTTGTGTAGGTTCAGCCTCTTCACCCCAAAGGAGAATAACCAAAGGCCTTGCTCAGGGAACAGTCCTCAGCTGCCTCCTTTTTGCAATGTATCTCTGGGACATGAATCTCCCCCAGACGAATCTACAATATGCTGATGATCTGGTACTATGGTCATCTGGCAACACCTTTGAGATTGCACAGTCAAAGCTGCAAAAGTCACTTTTCCAATTTGAAAAATTTTCTCAACATTCAGATTTACCCATTGCACCTACCAAGTCAAAAATAATCCAATTTCACCAAAAGCAAAATCATGTTAATGCAAGGCTAACTCTAAATGGAACAACTATTCCAGATGATAATCATATTAATTACCTAGGTCTCATGCTTGACCAAAAACTTAATTTCCACCTCCACATTTCAAACGCAATGAAAAAATGCTATAGAAAAACAATTATACTAAAAAGACTTCTTTCTACACCCTGGGAATGTAAGGAGAAAACATTACTCCAGTTTTATAAATCACATATAAGACCCCATATTGACTATGGGATCATCGTCTATGGTGCATGTGCAAAGACCCAGATGCAAAAAATAGAAACAATACAAAACAATATAATACGTCTCATATTTGGTCTTAGGAAACCATCAAGCACCAAGTTTCTGCTTATGGAGAGTGGATTAACAACAATAAGGGAGAGACGTAGCTTTCTCTTGATAAAACATCTTACAAAAATTGAATCAAATAGCTCACACACCCTACATAATTGGTTAAGAAATCCAGCCATGTATAGAGGCATTGCAGATGAGTATGCCAATATTCAGAAGAAGTTCCCTGTACCCGCAAAGTCTATTGCACCTACTTTCCCCCAATCCCCTTCATGGAATTGGTCAATCCCCATAATAAATACTGATTTCTCAATGTGGACTAAAGATTTAACCCCCATTGCTTTTGTCCAGAAAAAATTTGCAGAACTTAATACAATTACTTATAAAAACCATTTCCAAATATTTGTTGATGGGTCCACAATGAATGAGAAGGTAGCAAGTAGTGCCTTCCTTCCTCATCTGAAAACTGCAATGGGTGAGAGATTGTATAACAATGTATCTATAATGTCTGCAGAGTTAAATGCCATAATCATGGCATTAGAACACCTTATGGAAAATAAACCCTTGATTGCTAATTCAAATAATATTATAGTTTATTCTGACTCTTTATCAAACCTTGAGTTGCTGTCTTCAGCTCCTCAGTATAAGCTGGATATTGACACTTATCATTGTCTTAGTATTATAGATAATCTTGCTTCAAGTGGCACAAGAACTTATCTTCAGTATATTCCAAGCCACTCTGGTATAAGTGGACATCATCAGGTTGATGAAATAGCAAAAAATGCTATAAATATTGGCCAGCCAAGTGGGAGACCAATCCCCATTAGAGATACTTACCAATGGAGACTATCAGATATTATGTTTAATAAGAAAAATCCTACTCTTTCCCCCCTTTCCCAATAATTACGTTTCTAAAATTTATCACATAATTCGTTCTGGAACAAATGGACTAAACAGTTTCCCTGGTTCAGTTTCTCAGTGGTTCAGTTTCCCTGTCCCCTCTTTGCAGGTATTGTATTATGAATAATGAAACAATTGACCACTGCCTATTTGAATGTAATATGCTGACGTCTGCACAGCATACCTTGCATTGTAAACTGTTAAAGTGCTTCAAACACCATAAAATCTCACTATCAGCCAAGAGCCTAGCCGACTATACCTGCACACAGAACACTGAAATCGATTTCTATCATCTGATATTTGAACTCCTTGAGTCAAAAGATCTACTGAAAGATATTTGAGAATATCTCATAAATAAGATACAACCAAGCCAGTAGCTCTGTAGCCCACAGAGTGAGCAAAAGGAAAAGGGCTAAATAGTATCAACTGAAAAGCCCGCCTGCTGTGAAATAGAAGAAGGAAGAGTGCTACGTTTATTCTGCCACCTCTCGATGTTATCGTTTTTAGGAGCCTGAAGGAAAGATGGAAAGAATTTTTGAGGAAAAAATGACTTTGAAGTTAGAGTCAGATTCCACCAACCAAGATTTGAAGCAACCAAAATTGGTTTTGCATCAGTGATAGCAGAATTCGTGCCAAACAATATGAACAAAGAGGCTATAAAAAGCAGATTCCACGCTTGTGGTCTATAACCGTGGAACATAGTCGCGATCGATTTTGAGAAGCTTGCAGTGCATGTCAAGTCACCTGGCAACACAATTTTCGTCGTCAACATCAACAATATTCAGCAAAAAAATGGCAGTCCTGCCTCAGGTCAACTTGTCCAAGTTTTGGAACGCACGATAGGAGACAACAAAGTTGATGAGTTTTGGAATGTTGTCCGTATGCAGTTGAAACCAAAGCTGAAAGATGAAAGCCTCTTCAAGATGTGGATTGAACTGACAGGGCAGAAGGCTTTAGAAACACAGGAAACCACAGCTAGTCCAACTGGTTGTTCCTCCCTGCCTAGTCAAAAAGAAGATGGACCTACCTCATCCACCTTTCCAGGTTGTGAGATGGAAACCTGGTCTACCTTGCAAACTGAGAAAGAAACAGGGCCTACTTCATCTGTCTCCAAACCCATGCAAATGAAATAGTGACCAAACTCACCAGTCAGTCAAAAAGAAGACCTTGATACTAGTCTTCTCACCTTTATTAATAACTTCCAAGTTCCTGAGCCAGAAATCCCTGTGGATGAGATCTTCAAAGCTGACAGTGCTGAAGACAGCAATGACAATGCTTCCTCAAGCTACACCAAAGCCCAATGGCACACTCCTCAAAAGTTGGCTCCTCAGCTTGCAGAATGTCTTGGACTGCTGTTAACTCATAAAAAGGCTCCTGTGAATACTTTTGAGAGGAGGCGAGTAGTTCATCAACATCTTACAAACAAAGACTTTCAAGACCAGAAGAACAAAAAGCAGAAGCAGCCGTCTAAGCGTCGCAGTATGTCAGCGTGGAGCAAAGAAGCCAAGTCTTCATCAGTCTAGTTAAAAACATCACTTAGCGACTTGAACTCAGACACCATCCCAGTGAGAAAGGCGGTCCCAGAGCCATTCAAAGTTGAGCTGGAAAAGTACTATCCAGTTGAAAGGGTTGGTTTACTGGTCGATTGATAGGCTTCCCCAATGAAGGACAAGTCAAGCTTAAATTCATAAAGTTGTTGAACTTTACAGAAAAAGTCCTCACGTGGCCTAAGATTGATGACATTGCTGTCATCACCAAAGAAATGACGGTTTACAGAGCTGTCAAACTAGTTGGATCTGATCCATTCCTCCTCAAAAATACTAAAAACATAGAAATGGCCTATGTTAGCTTTTGCCAAAAGTTTTGAACTGTGATTCAGCTGTACCTATTTTGTACCTTTTTGTATTTTTATCTGAATAATTGAAGTAAATAACCGGAATAAAATTACTTTTGAACCATTAGGGGTATAAAACATGGGGGTTCGAAAAGTTTCGAACAGCCAACTAGGACGTTTCCGGTTATTTTCGAACCGGTTCGGAATAACCAGACAAAAATTCGATCACCCTGGCCACTTCTTGACAGGTTCAAATTATTGCGGAAAATGGACCAATTGTGCATTTTTACAATTTTTGAGCAAGCTAATTAGCATAGAAGCATAAAAAAATTATGATATTTGTGAATGGTTCTTTTACCCAGTGCAAAACCATTTTTGTCCTCAACACATTTCTCAACAAGAGAAATGTGCAAACTGCTTGGATATATATTTTTCAAAAAAGATTCAAATCATACTGGACGTCACGCTACCTGATTTTTAGTGGCTTAGTGATTGCAGAATTGACTCCCTCCCTCCCCATACCCTCTTTTTGCAACTAGAAGCAATATAGTGATGTGAATAAGGAAATTGAAAGTCTGTTTTATGTTGTACCCCATGACAATGTTTTGATTGATTGATAATTTGACCCTTACATTTTTTTTGGTGGGGTGGCAGTATGGGAGGGAGTAAACGTTATCTTTTGGCGAGGATGACTTTGTCAGGACAATAAACATAAACTAATTATTACAGAGTTTATATGAAATTGTGGGAAAAAATTTATAAGCCCAGTTGCAAAATTATGAATTTTCTATTTGGTAGGAGAAAGAAGTCATAAGACTGTTTTCATTATAGATTAAATAAATTTAAACTTTAAAACAAACGTTCACAAGCAATAAACGCCAAATTTGTGCTTCTTGTAAATATATAACAGTTAAATAATGTAG